>CM060308.1:7387075-7389575 GCA_030674185.1 Monoplex corrugatus | reverse complement strand
CAGATAAAGATGAGAGTGGCGAGCGAGGGAGAGAGAGAGAGAGAGAGACAGACAGCAGACGACAGAGACAGATAGACAGAGAGAGAGAGAGAGTAGACAGACAGACAAAATAGAGGGAGGGAGGGAGACAGACATACAGACAGACAGATAGAGACAGAGACAGAATCAGACAAAGAGAGAGAAACAATGAAAAACAGAGAGAGAGAGAGAGAGAGAGAGAGAGAGACAGACAGACAGACAGAGACAGAGACAGAGAGGAAGAAAGAAAACGAGAGTGAGAGATAGAGAGTAGGGAGGGAGGAGAGGAAGATACAGAGCAATAGAGAAATAAAGTCAGAGAGGTGGCAGAGAGAGAGAGAGAGAAAGAAAGAAAGAAAGGAAGGAAGAGAGAAAGAGAGAGAGAAGAGACAGAGACAAGAGAAAGAGAGAGAGAGAGACATACAGACACACAGACAGACAGACATATAGAGACAGACAGAGAGACAGACAGACACAGAGACACAGACAGACAGGCAAACACAATCAGAGAAAAATACAGACAGATAATTTGTTGCGAGGCCAAGAAAATGTCGGTCACAAAATCATATTAGGACGTCGCTCGATTCGTAATTACTACTCCGGAATGTTCAGTTTTCTTATAGATTCGTGTGTCAACACAGTCTGAGCTGACATCAGAGGTTCTGACATTCATGCATAACAGAGAGAGCAGAGAGACAGATAGAGAGAGAGAGAGAGAGAGAGAGAGAGAGAGAGAGAGAAGAGAGAGAGAGAGAGAGAGAGAAGTTTGACAAAGAACAGCATTGTGGATGATTTGATCAATATAATCAAAATAGTTCAACTTAAACACACACACACACACACACACACACACACACACACACACACACACATACACACACACACACACACACACACACACACACACACACACACACACACACACTCACAGACAGGCAGCCAGACAGACAGAGACAGAGACAGAGAGAGAGAGACAGAGACAGAGGAAGGGAGAGAGACAGAGAGAGAGAGAGAGAGACAGACAGACAGGCAAACAGACAAACAGAGACATACAGACAAAAAGCAGAGAGACAGAGACAGAAACAGACAGAGAGAGAGAGAGAGAAAGAGAGAGGGACAGAGAGAGAGACAGAGAAATAGAGAGACAGAGAGGGACAGAGAGGCTGAGACGGAGAGACAGAAAAACAGAGACAGAAGACATAGACAGACAGATAGAGAGAGAAAGAAAGAGAGGAAAGAGAAAGAGAAAGAGAGAGTGGGGGGGGGAGAGGGGGAGAGAAATATAGAGAGCAAAAGAGAGAGACAGAGAGAGAGAGAGACAGAGACATAGACACAGAGAGAGAGAATGAGAGAGAGAGAGACAGACAGAGAGACAGACAGACAGAGACCGAGACCAAAAGACCGACAGACAGAGATAGAGACAGAGACAGGGAGACAGAGAGAAGAACAGACCGAAAGACAGACACAGACAGAAATCGTGACAAAAAGAATGAGACAGAGGCAAGGAGAATGTGTGTTCGATCAGGAATAAAAGGGAGAGAATCAGCGCAAGTCATGATCACCATTTTGTTACAAGGGAGAGAACTGACTATTCATCATCACCACACGTAATCAAAGAAGCAAGAAACTATGTGGAGGGTTGGACAGCAAAAATCCTCAAAAGACAAGCATGCTATTAATAATTAAAGTTCCCGACAGGGGCCATAAGCCAAGTTGTTCGAGCTGAGACTTTTGGAGTGCTCGTTCTTACATTGTCCATTGCTCCTATTGAATTTGCTCGACTGCCTCCTGGATTTTTCTTTTCATCCTCTTTTTACTTCATCGTTTTGATTTACAATGTCTCTCCTTGGTTTTTGACCACCATTCCATTTTTTGATGATCCAAGTTCCGGTCTAACTCTTACTTCTCTTTCAGAGTTACTGTTCGTGGAACTGATGTTTGCATATTTTTTTCTCAACAGAGGAAAGACAAATTTGGTTTAGAATGTTTCTGTCAAGAAAGAGTATGCGTTCCGGGACTGTTTTTATTGCTCTTCGTAAAAGGAAGCATTTTTTTTTCTAGGAATTGTTTCTGGTACTATTCTTTCTTTAAATGTGTTTATTATTGCGTACGTCTATTTATTTTATTTATTTTATGTATTTATACACATTTTTTATCACAATAGGTTTTCCATATGAAATTCAGGCTGTTCTCCCATGTGACAGAGTGTTTCGTAGAGTGCAACGCCACCTTCTGTCTATTTTCTCTATGTGTATATCTCTGTATAAATATGAAAGTGGGGTTTTCTGAAAAAAAATTGCTAGTAGACTGCTCATCTGTTGCCATGGAATCTTCAACATGCAGTAAGTACGGATTGCACATAAAACCTCAGTTTTTCGTGTCATCGGAAAAAACTAACATTAGATATCTATTTAATACTAGTGGAGGGAGATGTAGAAATTACTGTTCACTTCTTGATCCGAACCCAGGTTTTCCCGTTCTA
>CM060308.1:7369575-7372075 GCA_030674185.1 Monoplex corrugatus | reverse complement strand
AATTTACTTAAAAGAAATAAGAGGGAAGCAGGGAGAATTTTAAATATCAACTAACTAAGTAACATAACTCTTGAGAGTCACGGAGTTATCTCCCATATAGAATTTCTCAAACCCAACACAGTTTGCGTTACCCATTCAGCTAGCATAGAATGTTCTGAGCTTACCACTTTATGCTTTGTGGCTGCGTCTATGCTAGCTGAATGGGTAGTACAGTGCAAACTGTGTTGGGTTTGAGAAATTCTACATGGGAGATAACTCCGTGACTCTCAAGAGTTATGTTACTTAGTTGATACAATTTACTTTGTTAATGATCTTGTCAGCAAGAGGCCTTTTTTTTTTCAGCATGTGCCAAAATGGTACTACTCTTTTAGCTTCAAGGGACTGTTAGTGTGGTGTTAGTGTGTCTTCGTTGATATTATGATATACAGTTGTTTAGGTGAAATGAACTAAAAGGACTGCAATAATTTTTTACATCATTTATCATGACCCATCATTCTTTCTCTTTCTCCTTACCTTTCTGTCTGTCTGATTGTCTGTTGATCTGTTTTCTGTCTGTCTGTTTGTCGATCTGTTTTCTGTCTGTCTGTTTGTCTGTCGATCTGTTTTCTGTCTGTCTCTGTCTATTTGTCAATCTGTTTTCTGTCTGTCTCTGTCTGTCTATTTGTCTGTCGATCTGTTTTCTGTCTGTCTCTGTCTGTCTATTTGTCTGTCGCGACGATCTGTCTCTGTCTGTCTATTTGTCTGTCGATCTGTTTTTTGTCTGTCTCTGTCTGTCTATTTGTCTGTCGATGTGTTTTCTGTCTGTCTCTCTGTCTATTTGTCTGTCGATGTGTTTTATGTCTGTCTCTGTCTGTCTATTTGTCTGTCGATGTGTTTTCGATCTGTTTTCTGTCTGTCTGTTTGTCTGTCGATCTGTTTTCTGTCTGTCTCTGTCTGTCTATTTGTCTGTCGATCTGTTTTCTGTCTGTCTGTTTGTCTGTCGATCTGTTTTCTGCCTGTCTCTGTCTATTTCTCTGTCGATCTGTCTCTAGCTGTCTGTCTGTTGATCTGTTTTCTGTCTGTCTGTTTGTCTGTCGATCTGTTTTCTGTTTATTTGTCTGTCGATCTGTTTTCTGTCTGTCTGTTTGTCTGTTGATCTGTTTTCTGTCTGTCTGTGTCTGTCTATTTGTCTTTTGAACTGTTTTCTGTCTGTCTCTGTCTGTCTATTTGTCTGATGATCTGTTTTCTGTCTGTCTCTGTCTGTCTATTTGTCTGTCAATCTGTTTTCTGTCTGTCTGTATCAGTCTGTTTGTGTGTCGATCTATTTTCTGTCTGTCTGTATCTGTCTATTTGTCTGTCAATCTATTTTCTGGCTGTCTGTCTGTTTGTGTGTCGATCTGTTTTCTGTCTGTCTATTTGTCTGTCGATCTGTTTTCTGTCTGTCTCTGTCTATTTGTCTGTCGATCTGTCTCTGTCTGTCTATTTGTCTGTCGATCTGTTTTCTGTCTGTCTCTGTCTGTCTATTTGTCTGTCAATCTGTTTTCTGCCTGTCTCTGTCTAATTGTCTGTCGATCTGTCTCTGTCTGTCTGTTGATCTGTTTTCTGTCTGTTTGTTTGTCTGTCGATCTGTTTTCTGTCTGTCTGTTTGTCTGTTGATCTGTTTTCTGTCTGTCTGTTTGTCTGTCGATCTGTTTTCTGTCTGTCTGTTTGTCTGATGATCTGTTTTCCGTCTGTCTGTTTGTCTGTCGATCTATTTGTCTGTCTGTCTATTTGTCTGTCTGTCTGTCTGTCGGTCTCTGTCTCTGAGTACTATTATCGGGATGTATGTTCCTGTCTGTCCGCCTGTCAGTTCGTCTGTCTATCTGTCTGTCTGTCAGTATGCTCACGTATCTGCCTGCCTGTGTGTCTGCCCGCTTACGTGTCTGCCTGCATGTCTTGCTGCCAACCCGTCCTTGTGTCTGCCTCCCTGCCTGTCTGTCTGTCTGTATGTATGTCTGTATGTCGGCCTATTTCTGTCTCTTTGCTCCTCTGTCGTGATATAATGGCCTGCCTGTCTGTCTGTTTGATTCTCCGAATGTCTGTCTGCCTATATGACAGTCTATTTGTTAATCTGTCTGTCTGTCTGTCTGCCTCTCTCTTTCTCTCTCTCTTTCTCTGTTTCTATTTCTGTCTCAGGCTCTCTCTGTCTGTCTCTGTCTCTGAATGTCTGTCTCTGTCTGTCTGTCTCTCTGTTTCTGTTTTTTTCTCTCTCTCTCCCTCTCTTTCTCCTCTTTCTCTCTCCTCTCTCTCTTACTCACCCTCTCTCTCTCTTTGTGCCTCTCTCTCTCTCTGCCTCTCTCTATCTCTCTCTCTCCCTCACTCTCTCTTCCTCTCCATCAAACCAACCCCCTTCGGCTCTCGCCGTTTTTCTCTGTGAATGTTATTTGATCAAAAGTATCGATCAACCCTACTGACATCTACGCACACATATAAACTGCATTCTGAAACCGCTTCCAACCGCTTCTAATAAATATAGCTGCTG
>CM060308.1:7359575-7362075 GCA_030674185.1 Monoplex corrugatus | reverse complement strand
TTTTTCTGAGACATCTCATATCACAAGCTGTTATTTTGCTATTTTTTGTCTTTTGTTAAGTGTTCATGTCTGGCACTAATAACAAAGCGTTAGTATAAATATAGAGCAGAATACCCAAAGACATTTTGTACGGCGAGCTTGCTACTGGCTCCAGACCCACGAGAAGGCCCATACTCCGCTACAAAGATGTGTGCAAGCGGGACCTCAAGGCGGGTGGCATTGCACCAGCAGGCTTCGAAGTATAATAATAATAATAATAATATATTTTATTTATATAGCGCAAAATCTTGATAAAATCAAATCTAAGCGCTGAGCGTATACATGCATACATACCTACATACATATGAGCGTATACATGCATGCATACATGCATACATACTTACATACATAAATCTAAGCTGAGCGTATACATGCATACATACATACATACATAAATCTAAGCGTATACATACATACATACATACATACATACATACATACATACATACATACATACATACATACGTACGCACTTGCATACATAATAATTACAATATTTATATAGCGCAAAATCTCGACAAAATCAAATCCAAGCGCCGAAAAGACACACACGCACGCACGCACGCACGCACACACACACACACACCACACACACACACACACACACACACACACACACACACGCATGGCCACAAATGGGGAGAAAGAATAAAAGCAATAAAAGCAAGAATAAAAGCAATGGAAAACCACAGAGAGCACATCATATGGCAGCAGCAGAAGTGGCAGCAGCAGACCGCAGCAGCTGGAAACTTGCCATCAATTCGGCCATCAAGACATCCGAGCAGAGGAGAGAGGAGCAGTGGGAGGTAAGAAGAGCACGCAGACGCCAGAGAGCAGGAGTCAGCGCCTTCGGACGACACCATCTTCACGTGCAGCAACTGCAACAGGACCTGCCGTTCGAGGATCGGGCTCTACAGCCACAGCCGGCGCTGCAGTTCCACCACAGAATGACTTCCAAGGCGCAATCTCCATTGTCTCCCGAGACAGACGGATGCCAATACTATGCTATAATACTTTGTATCCATAGGTATGTATGGATGTGATACCAGAGGGGCCAGCTGATAAGTCACTGCATTTGCTGTATGGATTCTTGTTTTAATTTCCCTATCCATGCTACAATTCTGTGTAAAGATGCTTCCTGAATATTTGAATTCTATTGTGTCCATTGGCTTCTTAATCTACTGTGTGTGTTGTGTGCATGTGTGTGTGTGTGTGTGTGTTGTGTGCATGTGTGTGTGTGTGTGTGTGGGCTGTGTGTGTGTGTATGTGTGTGTGTGTGTGTGTGTATGTGTGGTGTGTGTGTGTGAGAGAGAGAGTTTGTCTGTGTGTGGCTTTGTGTGTGTGTGTGTGTGTGTGTGTGTGTGTGTGTGTGTGTGTGTTTTGAGTGTGTGTGTGTGTGTGTGTGTGTGCATGTGTGCACATACGCGTGTGTGCATGTATGTATGTGTGTGTGTGTGTGAGTGTGTGTGTGTGTGAGTGTGTACGTATGTGTGTGTGTGAGTGTGTTTGTTTGAGTTCTATGTTGTTTACCTGTAATTCCAGCTTATCTGGGATTCTGCTTACCTTCATAACATGTGTTTCAAACACAATACAAATATTCTCATGAGTTGAAATCTGTAATAAGGTTACGCTGAACACGTGATTTTCCGTTTCTTCTATTGCAGCGAATAAAACAGGCTCTACGTTTAGTCAAGAATACTGAATAAACAAATTAATGAGAAGAAATAATACTGATTGCTTAAACCTTCCCCCCACCCCCACCCTCAAAAATTAATGAGAACAAATAATACTAAGTGCTTAAACATTTTTTTATTTTACGTTATGTTATAATCATCCTCTTTTGGCTTTCACAGACTTCCATACACGATGCCACAGGTTTATCTAGCCTTCACTTTTCCACTCATTAACGCCAGTATCATCAGCCATAAAAGCAGACGATGTACCGACTGACCGAACGACCGATAAACACGCGGACAGAATTGCTGACTGACCTATTCTCTCTTTGATGGCCATACACTCCGCGCTAATAAAAACGGAATAACAAGAAGAAGAAAATGAGAAGAGAAGACGGGAGCTTTAAGAAGAAATTTAGACAGAGAGCGGAAGGAAGATAAAAAGGGACAGACAGACAGAAAGACAGACAGACAGGCAGGCAGACAGAAAGATAGACTGACAAACAGACAGACTGACAGACAGGCAAACACAGGATGGATAGATAAAAGACAGGATATACAGATAAACACGTAGACAGAGAGACAGACAGGTAGATAGATAGGTAGATGAGTAGATAGATAGATAGATAGATAGATATAGATGGATAGATAGAAAGATGGATAGATATAGATAGATAGTGATAAGAAGAAGATGATAGATAGATAGATATATAGACAGACAGACAGATAGATAGATAGCATAGATAGATACAGACAGAAGATAGACAGACGGATAAAATAATATATAG
>CM060308.1:7349575-7357075 GCA_030674185.1 Monoplex corrugatus | reverse complement strand
GTTCTGACATTCACTCAACCTCCCCTCACACACACATACACACACACACACACACACACACACACACACACACACACTTACACACACACACACACATACACACACACACACATACACACACGTACACACACACACACACACACACACTCACACACAGAAACACATAAACACACCCTCACCCACCCACCCCCACACACACACATCCCCCCCCCACACATTCCACACACACACACACACATCCCCCCCCCCCCACACACACATACACACCTTTACGTATAGGACACTGAACTAAGAGTGCACTCACACCTGCGCATTTCAATAAAACACGGTTTGTTTTACACTGTAATGAAACAAAATCCAAAACAGGACTAGGGATGATTGTAAAACGATACTCTTGAGAAAAAAATAAAAATAAAAAAAAATAAAAGAACTAACACACGTGGCTCATTGTCAACAATCTGCTCTGCCATTGATCAAAGGACAATGGACTTAAATTGTGTTAGAAAGAGTGACGCACACACGGGAATTTGCATACATTCGTCACATGTTGTTTATAACCGTTTGACTCCTGTACCCTCTCCACCAGCTTCCTGCATTGTCAACCATGCCAGCAAAGCGCAAAACTTAACCCTTTAACTCTCTCACCCTGTCTACCAGCTTCCTGCATTGTCAACCATGCTAGCAAAGCTCAAAACTTAACCCTTTAACTCTCTCACCTTGTCCACCAGCTTTCTGTATTGTCAACCATGCCAGCAAAGCTCAAAACTTAACCCTTTGACTCTCTCACCCTGTCCACCAGCTTCCTGTATTATCAACCATGCCAGCAAAGCTCAAACTTAACCCTTTGACTCTCTCACCCTGTCCACCAGCTTCCTGTATTATCAACCATGCCAGCAAAGCTCAAACTTAACCCTTTGACTCTCTCACCCTGTCCACCAGCTTCCTGTATTATCAACCATGCCAGCAAAGTTAAAACTTAACCCTTTGACTCTCTCACCCTGTCCACCAGCTTTCTGCATTGTCAACCAAGCTAGCAAACTCAAACTTAACCCTTTGACTCCCTTACCCTATCCAGCTGGTGGATGGGGTGAGGGAGTCAAAGGGTTAAGTTTTTGCTGTTTGTGGATTGAGTGCAGGTGTCAAAGGATTATACAGCTTACCACCAGCTGGTTTTCTTAGTATATTTATTCGGGTTTTGTGTGTTTGTGTGCGGTTTATTTTTTTCTAAGGATTATTTCATTTCTTTAGTTTGATATGTTCTAATGTGTATTTTTGTTTCTTTTTCTTCTCTCTCTCTGTCTGTCTTTGTCTGTCTGTCTGTCTGTCTGTCTGTCTGTCTCTGTCTCTCTCTCTCTCTCAGTGTCTCTGTGTGTGTGTGTGTCTCTCTGTGTCTCTCTCTCTGTGTCTCTGTGTGTGTGTATGTCTCTCTGTGTCTCTCTCTCTGTGTCTCTCTGTCTGTCTCTCTCTCTCTCTGTCTCTCTTTGTCTCTCTGTCTGTCTGTCTGTCTCTCTCTCTCTGTGTGTGTGTGTGTGTGTGTGTTTGTTTTGTTTTGTTTTTGTTTTTGGTTTTGTTTTCTTTTTTTATTATTTGTTTGTTTTTGCTTTTTTGCTGTCTCAGTTTTTATGCCACTGTAATGGCCACGGAAGCCTGGATAATTTATCACATTTCTATGATGTTGACGACGACGACGACGACGATGATGAAGATGATAATGATGGTGATGATGACGATGATGGTGATGATGACGACGACGATGGGGATCATAACCATGATGCCATGGATTTCCATTTAGGATTGAGACTGCGTGACGGTGCTGTTGCTGTACTCTACGCCCACTATGACAATAATCCGTAGGTTCAACCAGCCCCGAGAGATACAGACACCTGTGGTGTTTAGTGAGAACATTTTGAGCAACACACAAAATGACACATCCTTGAAGAAGATGAGACTCGACTGTGTGGTCACAATCTTCCCAAATGAGCCCAGAGTTGTGTGCACACACAACTCTGGGCAGAAGCCAGCTGGTTCCAGACAAATCCCAGAATGATTATTATGATAATACTGATAGGATTTAAACTCACAACCTTTCCAGTCGGTAGTCCGTTGTGCCAACCACTGCACCAAGGCGACTGGTTATTCGATTATTTTCAGGTTTATTTCCTTTCGTATGTACAGCTTTTTAGGTATTTGGAAGTAAGTGGTCATTCTTTCAATAAATCACCTTTACTACATTCGACAGTATGTATGGGCCATTTTATGAGGGAAGGGGAATTAGAGCACCTGGTCACAATAGAAAAGCTGGAGGAAAAGAGAGCACCAGGTAGACCCAGGGAGAAACTATTGGACGGACTTGCAGGGTGGCTGAGGACAGAGAGGGTGGAAGATGTGCTTGCGGCAACAAGGGATAGATGCATATGGAGGGCCATGATCGCCAACGCCATGCGGCAGGGCACATGATGATGACGATGATATATTCGAAAAAAGTTCTTTCGTTCTGCTGTCCTTTTTCTTCCCCCTTAACTCAGTGAAAAAGCATTGGGGCGCCGTACTAAATGAATAACTGTTTACCAGCTCTGTCGGTGTTGTGTCAAAGCGTGGGTCTCTGGCAGATAGCTTCTCAGTCCATTCCATAATATAGTCAATCTATTGTTTTCTGTTTTTCTGACTTACCTTTTGCTTCCCTGGCTCAACATTTGTGAGAAGGATTGATATGGTTTTGACGATCCGTGTCTGGAAAGCGTATCATCATCATGTGCCCTGCCGCATGGCGTTGGCGATCATGGCCCTCCATATGCATGTATCCCTTGCTTCCGCAAGCATATCTTCCATCCTCTCTGTTCTCAGCAAATCTGCAAATCCGTCCAATATTTTCTCCCAGGGTCAACCTGGTGCTCTCATTCCCTCCAGCTTTCCTGTTGTGACCAGGTACTCTAATTCCCCTTTCATAATAAGATAGCCTATAAATGTTGGGAATGTATACAGGATAGGAAGATGGAATATACCTGTGCACGTATGTAAACCTGATCTTGTGTCTCATGACAATGTTCTTGTCCTTTCATACAGGTTTCAGCCTGGACGTGGCTGATGTTGTTTTCACAAAAACACGTTATTAAAACTGTTTGTCCGTAAAGAATGAAAAATAATCAGAAGAATGCTCATAGAATGTGTCCGTTCTCTGTCAGTCTGTCTGTCTGTCTGTCTCTGTCTATCTGTCTGTCTGTCTGTCTCTATCTCTCTGTCCGTCTCTGTCTATCTGTCTGTCTGTCTCTGTCTATCTCTGTCTATCTGTCTGTCTGTCTCTGTCTATCTCTCTCTCTTTTTGTCTGTGTGTCTGTTTGTGTGTCTCTGTCTGTCTGTCTGTTGCTCTCTCTCTTTCTCTCTCTTTGTCTCTGTCTGTCTGTCTGTCCGTCTGTTTATCTGCCTCTCTCTCTTTCATTCTCTGCCTGTCTCTCTGTCTCTGTCTGTCTATATGTCTGTCTGTCTGTCTCTGTCTCTGCATGTCTCTGTCTGTCTGCCTGTTTCTGTCTGTCTGTCTGTTATCTGTTTCTGTATGTCTCTGTCTGTCTGTCTGTCTCTGTCTGTCTCCGTCTCTCTCTCTGTCTCTCTGTCTCTCTGTCTCTGTCTCTCTGTGTCTCTCTCTGTCTTTCTGTCTCTGTCTGTCTCCCCTCTATCTGTCTCTGTTTCTCTCTCTCTCCCTCTGTCTCTCTCTGTCTCTCTGTTTCTGTCTCTCTGTCTCTCTCTCTCTCTCTCGTTCTCTCTCTCTCTCTCTCTCTCTCTCTCTCTCTGTCCCTGTTTTAGGTGTACTATTTTAATTACTATTGATCAAATCATCCACCATGCTCTTCTTCTGTCAAGCCTTTGTTCAAAGTTTAGTATCTGCGTCACTCCAGTCGTAAGAACTGTTAATAAGGTGAGCGACCTATTTTATTTCGATACTTATTTTTACCATTTGAAGCAAAGCAAAAGCAGGTTTTCTCACTCGTATCATTTCTAGACAGTCAGTCTCCATCTTTTCATTTTTTTCTGTTTTTTTTTTTCTTTTCTGTCTTGTCCTTAATTAGCATTTTTCTTTAACGTTGAAGTTAATGTGTTATTTGACAAGTGTGGTCAGCCTCTTCCTCACAATTTTGCACTCTCTGTCCCTACCCTTCCTTCCTCTTCCTCTTCCTCTTCCTCGTCTTTCTCTCTCTTGATCTAACAATCCATATTTTTCAAAACAAAACGAAACAAAACGAAATAAAAACCTCCCAAAATATTACTAAGACAAGTACAAAGCACGCTCTCTGTCTCCGTCTCTCTCTCTCTGTCTCTCTCTTTGTCTCTTTCTCTCTGTTTCTCTCCCTGTCACACACACACACGCACACACACACACACAGATAGATAGATAGATAGATAGATAGATAGATAGATAGAAAGAGAGATAGAGAGATAGAGAGATAGATAGAGAGATAGATACATGGATAGATAGATACATAGACAGATACATAGATAGATAAAGAGAGATAGACAGAGAGGCAGGCAGACAGAAAGACAGACAGAAAGACAGAGAGACAGAGAGAGACAGAGACACTGAAACACAGACAGAGAGACGGAGAGAGAGAGAGAGAGAGAGAGAGAGAGAGAGAGAGAGAGACAAAGACAGAGAGAGAGAGACAGACAGACAGACAGACAGAGACAGAGAGACAGACAGACAGAGACAGAGACAGAGAGAGCGAGAGATAAAGAGAGAGAGAGAAGGAGAGAGACACACACACAGACACAGAGAGACACGCAGACAGACAGAGAAAGAGAGAGAGAGAGAGAGGCAGACAGACAGACAGACACAGACAGACAGACAGACAGACAAACAGACATACATACAAAGAGAGACAGAGAGTGAGAAAGAGTAAGTGAGAGACAGAGAGAGACAGAGACACACACACAGACGCACAGAGAGAGAGACACAGAGATTCAGAAAGACAGACACACAGGCACAGACACAGAGACAGAGACATACACAGAGACAGAGACAGAGACAGAGAAAGACAACGACAGAGATGGGGAAAAAAAAAAAAGGAGATCAGTTCAAACAGTGCGTGACATTTGGAAGCGCGGAATATATTTCAGCTGACATCAGCCGTGAGATTAATGTTTTTCCTTGTTGCTCCAGGATCCAGTTAAAAGGTTAAAAGCACTATGTCAAGCTATATGATGGCATTATTTTGTCTCTCTTTTATTTATTATTTTTTCTCTCTCTCTGTCTCTCTCTGTTTATGTTTGTCTCTGTCTCTCTTTCTCTTCGTCTCTGTCTTCTGTTTCTGTCTGCTGTTGTGTCTGTCTGTCTCTGTGTCTGTCTCTATGTCTGTCTCTATTCTGTCTGTCTCTATATTCTGTCTGTCTCTTTCTCTCTGTCTGTCTCTATGGGTTTTCTATATTGTTATCTCTGTCTCTGTCTCTCTGTCTCTGTCCCCTTTCTGTCTCTTCTCTCTGTCTGTCTGTCTTCTCTTCTCTGTCTCTCTGTCTCTGTCTCTGTGTATGTCTCTCTCTCTGTGTCTCTGTCTGTCTGTCTTTATCTTCTGTCTCTGAGTCTCTTCTCTGTCTGTCTGTCTGCCTTTTCTCTCTCTCTCTCTTGTCTCTCATGTCTGTCTGCTTCTCTCTCCCTGTTTCTCTCTCTCTCTTTTCTCTGTCTGTCTGTCTGTCTGTCTGTCTCTGTCTCTCTGTGTGTCTGTCTTGTATCTCTCTCTCTCTCTCTGTCTCTCCCTCTCTCTCTTTCTCTCTTTGTCTGTCCGTCTGTCTCTCTCTCTCTTTTTTTTTCTTTTTTTTTTTTTACTTCAAAAGACAACGTGCTGCAAAGCAAATGTGTCAATGTCAGAAATGGGAGCTTATGATATTATTTTTTTCAAATCCTTTCAGGAGCCACCTTTATTTTTACTTAAATAAGTATATTAACTAACGCACAAAGAAACACACGTAGACACAGACACGCAGATACACACACACACACATACACACACATTCACAGTCATACAGACAGACACACATAAACACACACACACACAACACACACACACACACACACACACCACACACACACACACACACACACACACACACACACACACCATCAGCATGTACATGCGTATGTATAATGTACATGTATGTATGTTGTAGTATTATATATGTATGTAGTATGTATGTATGAGTATGATGTATGACGGATGGATGGATGGATGGATGGATGGATGGATGGTTGGATGGATGGATGGACGGATGGATGGATGAATGGAGGGTTAGATGTGATATGGATGGATTGATGTGGACTGGATGGATGGATGGATATCTCTGTCTATCTATCTATCTATCTACCCACCTATCTATCTATCTCTATCATTATATATATTATCTATCTATCTTTCATTCTATCTATCTATATATCTATCTTCTATCTATTTATCTATCTATATCTATCTATCTGTCTATCTATATATCTATCTATCTAAGTTTATTTATTTATTTATTTGTTTATTTATGTTATAGTTAAAACACACTCATAGACACAAACACACACGGACACGCACACACACGACGACACACACAGACACACACACACGCACACATACACACACACACACTCACACACACAACACGGAAAGGGAAAGAAGAGAGGAGAAGAGAGAAGACAGAGAAGAGAGACGAGACAGAGCAGAGACAGCAGACAGCAGACAGAGACAGCAGACAGAAGAGACAGAGAGAGACAGAGAGACAGTGACAGAGAGCAGAGACAGAGACAGCAAGGACGAGACAGAAGAAACGAGAGAGAACAGAGGATACAAGGAGGACACTCACTGCCCTACTCACCTGCCAGAACAGCACAATCTACTGAACAACACATTCAACAGATGAAAAAGTTCCACAAAATTAAGTCTTCTAAGATCAGCAACATCGCCAAGATCAGCAAAGATCGAGTGTCCAAACTTTTTGAGTTCTTAAAAAATGTGGCTCGCAAATCATAAAGAACTTCTACTCATCAAAATGCCAGCTTTTTTGGACAAGACACATCGTGCAGAAGAATGATGGCCACATCGGAAAGATGCTCGTGCGCAGAGAGTTGCCACAACACGGTACCGTTGTCAAGGAAGTCCACCAAAGGGTAACATCCATACATACTCTGAATGTCAGCCTGATCAGCTGTGAAATCAGCACCACCACCTGGGAAGATGGCATGGCCATCAAAGTATGCTGGCAACAACAAGGTATGGGGTGAATGAAGAATGACCTTTGAACAGTGCAGATCAGTTACTGACTATTCAACAGAAGAGTCTGGTACTGGGTGGAACCTAAAGAACCTTAAGCCACAGGGTGTCTTCAATGAATTACATGCAGGAAGATTATGTTCCTCTTCCATCGGTTTTGAATTCCACATGATGAAAACCTATACAAGGCGATGAAAGGTCAGCATACTCTACCTACCTACGTATACCTACCTGCCTATCTACCTACTTATCTATCTACCTATCTGCC
>CM060308.1:7339575-7344575 GCA_030674185.1 Monoplex corrugatus | reverse complement strand
GCTTCCTGTTTCAGTTAAACATATGGATGTACATGCGTACATGTGTATGTGTATAGTATGTAATGTGTGTATATATGTGTATATGGTTTGTGTATGTATATGTATGTGTTTGTGTGTGTGCGTGTGTGTCTCTGTGTGTGTGTATATGTATATATATGTATGTGATTATATGAGTATATATATATATATAATGTGTGTGTGTGTGATATATGTGTGTATATTATGTATATGTGTATATATATATGTGTGTGTGTAAGTGTGTGTGTGTGTGTATGTGTATGTGTATGTACGTGTATATATATACATATATATGTGTATATACATATGGATGTGCATGTACATGTAGATGTGTGTATACGTGTGTATATGTATGTTTGTATATATGTGTGTGTATATGTATGTGTGTGTATGTATATATATATTTTATATATGTCTACATATTGCAATGAATGCTTGTTCTTTCTACATTTTGTTAGATCTGTTGATTATGCATTGTGTACATTTCAAGATGTTTGTAAGAGCTATATATTTGAAAATAAATAAAAACAAGTTTGAAAAAAAAAGGGTTAAGTTTTTGCTTTGCTAGCATGATTGACAATGCAGGATGTTGGTGTACAGGGTGCGGGAGTCAAAGGGTTAAATTTATCTGTCTGACTTTGTAAGGTAGGTTCTAACACATCTGAATGTGGGATCATCATCATCATTAGGTGCTCTGCCGCATGGCGTTGGCGACCATGGACTTCCAACCATCTCTATCTCTCGTTGCCCCTAGCATCTCTCCCACCCTCCTCATCCCCAGCCACTCTGCAAATCCGTCCAGCATTCTCTCCCTGGGTCTACCTGGGAATGTGGGATACAGGTATAAAAGGAGAAATTATTAGTAATGCTTGATCACATCGCTTTTTTCTTCTGTTTTATTCTACGGTTATTTTATTTCTGTTGCCATTTTCTTCTTTTGTGTGTGTGTGTGGTGTGTGTGTGGTGTGTGTGTGTGTGTGTGTGTGTGTGTGTGTGTGTGTGTGTGTGTGTGTGTGTGCGCGCGTGCGTGTTTATGTGTGTGTGTGTGTGAGTTGTGTGTGTGTGCGCGTGTGGCAAATAAAACACAAGACACACATCGATTGAAATAAGAATATCATCACAGTTGCCAGCAGTTATGGTTCAAGCGGTACGTGACGTCTTGGCTGACTTTCAAGCCAGTATTGATGTGTTCTTCGTTGTTGCCCTAATATTGATGATATAATTTATATACATGATGTATGCATGATGTATGTATGTTGATGTATTGTATGTATGTATGTATGTATGTATGTATGTTATATGTATGTATGTATGTATGTATGTGTGTATGTATGTGTGTATGTATGTATGCATATACAGATACACATAGACACACACACACACACACATACACACACACACACACACACAGAGGATGCTCAGCTAGAGTACACTCAGCCTGTTAGGCATGTGACCCTTGATCGGAGTTGTCATTCTTCTCTCTCTCTCTCTCTCTCTCTCTCTCCTGCTTGCTCGCTCGCTCGCTCTCTCTTTCCCTCTCTTCTCTCTCTCCTCTCTCTGTCTCTCCCTCTCTGTCTCTCTCTCTGTCCCCTCTCTCTCTATCGCTGTCTCTCTCCATCTCTTTTCTCTCTCTCTCTGTCTCTCTCTCTCTCCCTCTCTGTCTCTCTCTGTGTCTTTTCTCTCTGTCTCTCTTGTCTCTCTCTCTATCGTTCTCTCTATCCCTCTGTCTGTCTGTCTGTCTGTCTGTTTCACTAGATCCAAAACAAGTGTGACTGCCGCGTTCAAGCAAACAGGAACCAGATAAAAACACGAAAGAAGAATACGAACGCGTATTTAATAAAACAAGACAAGACAGACGCAAATTTTCGGCCAACTGGCCTTTGTCAAGCGTAAGATTACAAACAAACAAACACTAGATACAACAATTATGAGAAAAAGACTGAAACTTCCCGCTGTTGTGTCAATGTAAGAAAAGGAATAATGACTAAGATGACATCATAATTGTTTTGAGTAAATATGATGTCATCGGAAATTGAGAATATGACGCATTAGCGAAGAGTAGTGTTTTGGAATGTAAAGGATATCAGTATTAAATAATGCAGAAGAGAAAATATAGACATATGTTCGACAGAATGGGAAAATATATAATCAAGAGGTATGGCTGATGTAAATGGATTGTGCCTAGTGCAACGAATCCGGTCTGACCTTGGAATAGGAAGAAAAACATCCTAAACCAACAGCCAAGGGGCTGAAGGGAAAACCGGAGTCCCCGGAGAAAAAAAACACCTCTTAGTCAGACGCGGCTGGGCCTGTCTTGTGAAAAGAGAATTCAAACAGATTGAACTTAAAATAAAAAAAATGAAAATAAAGGTAAGAATAAATATGAAAATAAAAATAAAAAGGCATATGTGCAGCCGCAAAGCCAATGACCTCACTGGGATGGGAAAATGGTGATACTATGTCTATTTCAGTAAATCATCATCGAGATAAAACATACAAGGACTCGAGGGCACATTAAAAAAGCATAGTATGCATAAAATCATTCAAGCAGTATAAACATAAATCATACATGAGGGACAAGAAATGTTATACCTTACCTTCGAGCGAATACATACGCATACAATACACACCAAGGTAAAAGTACATGCACGTAAAGCCATGTCCAGATAAAAGTGCATGAAGTGGCATGATACTGAATTCAGTTGAGGAAATCTTTATGGTTTGTCATTGAGTCCATGTGGCTTGCGAGTACCACGTTTATCTATAAGATGGGAGGATTCTCTGTCTTTCCTGTCTGTGGTGCTGTTACTGTACAGAAGCCACAGACCTTTCACTCGGGTGTTGCTGATTGAGTGGTCCGACTGCTTGAGTGAGCATGTGTGTGTATCACTGTATGTGTACAGCTGAGGAGGGGATAGGGAGAAATTGAGTGGGAAAGAGACTGAAATACTTTAAGAAACTTTTTTCAGATCTTTGTTTGTATGTAAATTGTGATGTATGATATGCGAATAGTTTATAATTTGTGAGGTAATTTTGATTGTCAAGGTGTTAATGCTGTAATACTAGTTATAATGTTTTTCCTGTATATGGATTAGAATTTTTTTATCTTTTCTTGTTGCACATGCATTAAACACACACACACACGCATGCAAACATAGACACGCACACACACACACTCTCTCTCTCTCTCTCTCCTCACACACACACACACACACACATTCTTACAAACACACACGCGCACAGCAACGCACACGCACGCAACACACACACACCCCAAAACGTACACACACACACACACAACACACACACACCACACACACTAGCAACACACCAGCAGCAATTAAAAACACAGTATGCCTCTTTATTCATATGAAAAATCTGTTAATCTTTCTTCATTACATAAGTCAGTGTTTAAATTTTAATATTCTGTGGTTTCTTATGTGTCTTCTTACTTGTATAGCTTTAATGTTTGTTGTTATCTTATTGTGTATGTAATTGTGAACATTTTTTTATCACCTTTTGCCTTTCTTGCGAAATGTAAAGCGCTGGTGAGCATGTTTTTATATGGAATATGCGCTATACAAATAAACATTATTTTTATTATTAAATGATTGGAGATAGTTTTATATCTTTGATGTCTTCACTAGATGTTGAGCTATGATGCACTCAGCCTGTTAGGCGTGTGACCCTATACAAATACTATTTTATCAAATGATTGGAGATAGTTTTATATCTTTGATGTCTGTCACTAGATGTTGAGCTATGATGCACTCAGCCTGTTAGGCTGTGACCCTTGAACCAAGTTGTCTCCCCTCTCCAAAACAGGTGGCTCGTCCTGGTCATGAACATGGACTTATAACTGTAGAACTAACCTGGAGTCCCTCCACCCTGGCCATTGACTTCTTTGAGAAAGTTTTTGCCTTCCAGTGATTGCTATGTTAACCCTTTGACTTCGTACCCTGTCCACCAGCATCCTGCATTGCCAACATGCTTGGAAAGCAAAAAAAAACTTAACCCTTTCATTCCTCACCCTATCCACCAGCGTCCTGCATGAACCTGGTGGATAGGGTGAGAGAACCAAAGAGTTAATTTTTTTGCAGTTGACGGATAGGGTGTAGGAGTCAAAGGGTTAATTTTTTGCAGTTGACGGATAGGGTGTAGGAGACAAAGGGTTAAGTTTTTGCAGTTGACGGATAAGGTGTAGGAGACAAAGAGTTAATTTTTTGCAGTTGACGGATAGGGTGTAGGAGTCAAAGGGTTAAGTTTTTTGCAGTTGACGGATAGGGTGTAGGAGTCAAAGGGTTAAGTTTTTACAGTTGACGGATAGGGTGTAGGAGACAAAGAGTTAAGTTTTTGCAGTTGACGGATAGGGTGTAGGAGACAAAGGGTTAAGTTTTTGCAGTTGACGGATAGGGTGTAGGAGACAAAGAGTTAAGTTTTTGCAGTTGACGGATAGGGTGTAGGAGTCAAAGGGTTAATTTTTTTGCAGTTGACGGATAGGGTGTAGGAGTTTAAAGGGTTAAGTTTTTGCAGTTGACGGATAGGGTATAGTCGTCAAAAGGGTTAACATCGGGTTCTCACGTCGTTTAGCTCAATGTACCAGGATGTGACACTCGGAGACAGCTGAAAGAGATTAAGGAGATAGATGAAGACCAGCGCTTTCGTCAGCCTACTTTTCAATTTCAGTTTCTGAAAATGACCGTTTCCACGCTCGGAACGAATTCCATATAATTATGCACTAACGTCAGAGGTGGCATGTGTATGGTGATCATGGCACAACAGCCTTAAAATTGCACATAAGCCTATGCATGAGCTGGCCAGGTCCTGAGGTCCTACGTAGCCTATGTTTTACCTAGTTGTTTTTCGTTTTTATGTTTTTTGTTTGTTTTTGTTTTTGTTGCTGGTATTGTATCAATTTCTCTCAGGAACAGTCAGCCTCATCAGTCTCAGTCCTACAGGTAAGATGTAGCTAACAGAGAATA
>CM060308.1:7312075-7314575 GCA_030674185.1 Monoplex corrugatus | reverse complement strand
ACACATTCATCATCAGCTGCTACCTTTGTCAATTTGATTCATCGACAAAGAATATGACTACACGAGACCGGTGGAAAGATTGTGTATTTTTTCGATCTGAGCACATTATATATTGACCTTAACAAAAAGTGTACCTACCTAACTTTAGGAATCTCATATTGTATTTTCTTTGGTTTTTATTGTTGTTGTTGTTGTTTTTTGTTTGTTTTGTTGTTGTCTTTTTCTTTTTCCTTTTTTTTTCTTTCTTTCATGGGTGGGTGGGTGGGTGGGTGGGTGGTCTTCTTGTTCTTGTTCCTCTTGTTCTTGTTCTTGTTCTTGTTCTTGTTCTTGTTCTTGTTCTTGTTCTTGTTCTTGTTTTTTCTTGTTCTTGTTCTTCTTCTTCTTCTTCTTCTTCTTCTTCTTCTTCTTCTTCTTCTTCTTCTTCTTCTTCTCTTCTTCTTCTTCTTCTTCTCTTCTTCGCATTCTTCTTTCGCATTCTTCGCACTCTTCTTCTCTCTTCTTCGCATTCTTCTTCTTCTTCGCATTCTTCTTCTTCGCATTTCTTGCTTTCTTCTTCTGCATTCTTCGTTCATTCTTCACATTCTTCTTTTTCTTTCTTGTTCTTGTTCATGTTCTTGTTCTTGTTCTTGTCCTTCTTCTTTTTTCTTTTCTTGTTCTTGTTCTTGTTCTTGTTCTTGTTCTTTTTTCTTTCTTGTTCTTGTTCTTGTTCTTGTTCTTGTTCTTGTTCTTGTTCTTCTTCTTCTTCTTCTTTTTTTCTTGGAAACACCCATTCTTTTCCCAACTACATTCGGTCAGTACGTTTAGCATGGTTTATGAAGATCTTTTAGTTACTAATCACTTAGCATGTATGACTGCAAAGTATTAACAGCATTGTCTGTATCCAACGTTCTCATTCTGTCAATACTGCAAAAGAATTAACTAAGGAGTGTTCTGAGCTTACGGTTTTTGTGCTTTGTATCTGCTTCTATGCTAGCTGAATGGGTAGCGCAAACTGTGTTAGATTTGAGAAGTTCTACAACATGGGAGATAATTCCTACGTGACTCTCAAGATTTATATTCTTTGATTAATAGCATTGTGTGTATCCAACCTTCTCATTCTGTCAAACCTTCGACTTGGTGGGATTTTTTTTTCTTTTAATGCCAGTTCTCCCACCCTCTCTGTCTTCACCCACTCTGCAAGTCTATCCAGAGATAGCGGGAGATATACTTGCAGCGACAAAGTTTAGATTCGTATGAAAGGCCATGATCGCCATTGCCATACGGCAGCACACACATCAAGATTATTCCAGTGGTAGGCTGACAAAATACCAGTATGAAAATATAGACTAGGTAAAACATAGCCTAGGTAGGGCCTCAGGACCTGGCCAGCTAATGGGTTTATGTGCAGGCTTAAAGGTATGTGCCACAGTTACCATACACGTGGCACCTGTGACGTTAGTGCATATGGAATGCGTTCCGAGCGCGGAGACGTCATCTTGAGAAACTGAAACTGAAACTGAAACAGGGCACATGGTGATGATCAATGCCAGTTCATATTTTTTTCATCAGAAGGAAAAACGCGAAAGAAAGTCAGCATTGCTTAAACGCATATTTTCTCTGCTCATTTTCTTCGTCGTTTCTTTGTTGTATTTTTTTCTTATCTGAAGATTGTCAGTATATATAGTTTTCGCTTCTTCTTTCCGTTCGTTTTATTTCTGTTTGTTTTGACGTGTGAGATCATATACGGCGCCCATCCCCTCTCTGTCGCTTCAAACTCATTCATATTCACTTTTTTTTAAAACCAAGACTTCAGAATGGCCAGAAGGCTAATTGGTCTTCAAGGGTCAGAATGGCCAGAAGGCTAATTGGTCTTCAAGGGTCAGAATGGCCAGAAGGCTAATTGATCTTCAAGGGGAAAGACCTAGGAAATCAATCTATCTCTTCAGTATTTCATATCAGGGCAGCCGGGCAATGCTGTGCTCTTCACGATTTTTAACTGCCGTGGGATCTTTAGCGTGCGCAGTCAGAACGCATACGGGTCTGACTCGTTTATCATCCCCTTCCGATGAACTAGACATTCAGTTGGATTTTCCGGTCAAACTGAGGAGAAAAGTCAAAGCCTCTACAGGGAGCGAACCCTGGAACCTCGAATTTAGTTATTGGCAGGCAAACGTCTGAACCATTCTGCCACTCTTCTCCCTAAACATGAAAGAACGTCAGTATGGCTTAAACGCATATTTCTCTATGCATTTTTCGTCGTTTCTTTGTTGTGTGTGTGTGTGTGTGTGTGTGTGTGTGTGTGTGTGTGTGTGTGTGTGTGTGTGTGTGTGTGTGTGTGGTGTGGTTGTGTGTGTGTGCGTGTGTGTGTGTGTGTGTGGTTGTGTGTGTTGTGTGTGTGTGTGTGTGTGTGTGTGTGTGTGTGTGTGTGTGTGTGTGTGTGTGTGTTTTTCCTATCGGAAGATTGTCAGTATATATATATATATACAGTTTTCTCTTCTTCTTTCCGTTCGTTTTATTTCTG
>CM060308.1:7297075-7299575 GCA_030674185.1 Monoplex corrugatus | reverse complement strand
TTTTTCTCTTTCTTTTTTTTTTTTCCCCTTTTTCTTCTTTTTTCTTTCTTCTTTTCTTTTTTCCTTTTTTTTTTTTTTTCTTCTCTTCTTTTTCTTTTACTTTTTTCTTCTTTTTCTTCTTTTATCTTTTCTTCTTTTTTCTTTTTTTTTTTTTTTTTTTTTTTTTTTTTTCCCTTTTTCTTCTTTTTCTTTTTTTCATTTTTTATTCCCCCTTTTTTCTCTTTTTTTTCTTTTTTCCCTTCTTTTTTCTTTATTCTTTTTTTTCTTCTTCTTCTTTTTTTTCTTTTTTTCATTCTTTTTTCTTCTTCTTTTTTCTTCCTTTTTTTTTCTTTTCTTCTTTTTTTTCTTTTTTCTTCTTTTTTCTTCTTTTTTCTTCTTTCTTTTTTTATTTCTTTTTCTTTTTCTTTTTCTTTTTTCTTTTTTTCTTCTTCTTCTTCTTCTTCTTCTTCTTCCTCCTCTTTTCTTTTCTCCTCTCTCTGTCTCTCCACTCTGTCTCTTCTCTCTCTTCCTCTCTCTCTGTTTTTTCTCTCTCTCTGTTTCTCTGTCCTCTCTTCTGTCTGTTGTTCTGTCTCTGTCTCTCTTCTTTCTCTCTCCTCTGTGTCTGTCTCTGGCTCTGTCTCTTTTTTTCGTCTCTTTCTGCTTCTGTCCTCTCTAATCTGTCTGTTGTCTGATTCTCTCTCTCATAAACGCTTTTCCCCTTCCGTTTTTCTACTCTTCTTGGGGCTCCTTTTTCTGTTTTCTCTGTTTTTCTCCCAGGGGGCCCCGGTTCATTCCTCCCACCCGACACCCCTCCCGTGGGGTAAGGCAGAGTTTTTTTCCAAAATTTCCCCCTTAGCCTTAACCACTGCAGTGCCTGAATCCTTTACTGTAATAATAGTGCACGTTAAAGATCCCATGCACAACGAAACACACACATGTACATATAACACACATTCCCAACCTCATGAAAAGAGAAGAGAGACAGAGAAGAGAAGAGACAGAACAGACAGACAGACAGAAACAGGACAGGAGAGACAGATACAGAGAGAAAGACAGACAGAACGAGACAAGAGAGACAGCGGATAGACAGAGAGGACAGCGAAGGGGGAGAGAGAGAGAGAGAGAGAGAAGGAGAGAAGAGAGAGGAGAGAGGGCAGACAGACAGACAGAGACACAGGGAGAAAGAGGGACAAAAGGAGAGGCAAAAAGAAGAGACAGAGGGAGACAGAGAGAGAAAAAAAAAGAGAAAGAGAACCCGACAGACAGAGATAAAAAAAGAAGAGAAAAGACAGAGACAGACAGACAGACAAAGAGGAAAAGAGAAGAAGGAGACAGACAAAACAACAGACACAGAGAAGACAGAGACAGAACAAGTGACCAGATGACAGGGGGAAAAAAGAGAAAGAAGAGAAAGAGAGAGAGAGAGAGAGGCAACAGATGACAGAGACAGAGTGACAGATAGTGAGAGAAGAAAGAAGAGAGAGAGAGAGCAGAGAAGAAGAAAAGGGAAGAAAGAGAAAGAGAGAGAAGAAAGAAGAGAGAAAGACAGAGAGAGAGAGCCCAAAAGGAACAGACAAGAAATGGTAGGGGAAACAGGGAAGAACAGTTTAGCTGTCAGAGAATAGAAAAACTTATGGGATGGGTAAGATAGGGAAGACAGAGAAGAAATAGAGAAGAGGGTGAGAGGAGGAAGGAGAAACTCAAGCAGTAAAGTAAAAAAAGAAAAAAAAATTTTGTTTCACGAAAGAAAATTTTTACGGAATTAATTACTGGTCTCTTAAGAAAATTCAAGGGGCCGGTACGTTTTACACGCGTGTGCTAGATGCTGAATTTCGTTTCACTTGTTGTTTTGTTTTTGTTTTTTGTTGTTTTTCTGTCGTTTTTTTTTCTTCTGTCTGTCCCCCGTCTTTTGTCTCTGTCTTTTTCCCCTCCTGTCCTCCCCGTCTGTCTCGTCTTCTCTCTGCCTGTCTGTCGTCTCTCTCTCTCTCTCCTGTGTCTGTCTCACTCTGTCTGTCTGTCTGTCTCTGTCTCTCTCTGTCTCTCGTCCTTCTGTCTCTTGCTGTGTTTCTGTTCTGTCTCTCTCTTTCTCTCTCTGTCTGTCTCACTCTGTCTGTCTTTCTGTCTCTCTCTTTTCTTCTCTGTCTCTCTGTCTCGTCTGTCCTGCTTCTCGTCTCTTGTCTGTGTTTTCTGTCTCCTCTCTTCTCCTCTTTTCTCCCCTGTCTGTCTCACCCTTTTGTCTGTCTGTCTGTCTGTCCCGTCTTCTTCTTCTCTTCTTTCCTCTCTTTTCCCCCTTTTTCTTTTCATCGCTTGGTTGGTCAGTGTTTTAATAAACGAGATGGGAAGATTCGAGGATCCGGGTGTTGTGTGTTGTGTGTGTGTGGTGTGTGGGGTTGTGTGTTGTTGTGTGTGTGTGTGTGTGTGTGTGTATGGGTGTGTGTAAGTGTGTGTGTGTGTTTGTGTGTTGTATTTGCGTGTTGTGAAAGTGAGTGGTTTTTGTGTGGTTTTTTGGGGTTTGGTGTGT
>CM060308.1:7288067-7295567 GCA_030674185.1 Monoplex corrugatus | reverse complement strand
GTAGTGTGTGTAGTGTAGTGTAGTGTAGTGTGTGTGTGTGTGTAGTGTGTGTGTGTGTGTGTGTAGCGTAGTGTAGTGTGTGTGTGTAGGTGGGTGGGTGGTGTGCGTTTGTGTGTGTGGTGGTGGTGTGGTGTGTTTGTAACGTGTGTGTGTGTGTGTGTTGTCGTGTGTGCGTGTGTGTGTGTGTGTGTGTGTGCGTGTGTGTGTGTGTTTGGTGTGTGTGTGTGTGTGTGTGTTTTGTAGCGTGTGTGTGTGTGTGTGTGTGTGTGGTGGGGTGTGGTGTGTAGTGTGTGTGTGTTTTGTTGTTGTTGTTGTTGTTGTTGTTGTTGTTGTGTGTTGTGTGTGTGTGTGTGTCTGTGTCTGTGTGTACCCGCGAATGTTTCTCTCTCTGTTTCTCTCTGTTTTCTCTCTCTCTCTCTTTTCTGTGTGCTTGTGTGTGTGTGTGTGCGTGTATATATGTATGTGAGTGTGTGTGTGTGTGTGTGTGTGTGTGTGTGTGTGTGTGTGTGTGTGTGTGTGTGTGTGTGGGTATGTGTGTGTGTGTGTGTGCATGTGTGTGTGTGTCTATATGTGTCTGTGTGTGAGTGTAAACTGAGCTGCTTGAAAGGGTCAAGGACGTGGCCAATTTTTTTAAAATCATTGTTTATTATCAAGCTTATGCATAACTGTAAAATTAACAATGGAAAGCACACATTGTAATTAACTGCAATATTTGTTTATCCCAATCTGCTCTGAAATCGAGTCAACAGTGCAGAGGACTGGATGGGAGGATTGAGATCATGAGACAGCTAAACATCATCCACTTTCTAGACGCTTGCATCACGACTTCAGACGTTGCTCAAAACCAGTCACCGTGGTGTAGTGGTTAGCTCATTGGACTACCGACTGGAAGGTTGTGGGTTCAAATCCCCATCAGTCCCTTCGAAACTACAGGGTGGTGCAAAAGTAGGTATACAGTTATGAAAAAAGAAAACACGTACAATACTCATTGCATTTATTATACAAACAAATGAATATTGCATAGTAGGCCTCCCTCGGTCATGACTGACCATGGATAAAGTACATCCATTCTAATGTCTAGATGGGCTGTCTGCTTGGTCCAAGCAGCGTCGCCTGTGACTGTACAGACCAATGCGAGAGAGGCAGTCTCTGTCGCAGCAGTCGCATGTGTATGTTGATGCTGGTCTGTTGGCTGTCATCCCTTTTCTGCGAACTCGCTTTTCTGCTGCAGCAGCTGACAGTTTGTCCTCACCAATCCGCAGCTGTTTCTTGAGAGTAGTTCTCCAGCTGTTGCGGTCGTCTGCGAGGTCCTCCCAGGACTCAGTGTTGATCTCAAGCGCCTTCATGTCACGCTTGCAAACGTCTTTGTATCTCTGCTGTGGGCGGCCAATGTTTCTCTGCCTTGTGGCAAGCTCACCATAAAGGATGTCTTTTGGGATGCGACCATCTTCCATGCGGCGAACGTGGCCCAACCAGTGCAGCCGACGCTGTCTCAGCATGGTATACATGGTTGGGAGGCCAGCGCAGGTTAGGACTTCGGTGTTGGTCACCTTGTCTTGCCAGGAAATGCCAAGTATGCGCCGTAGGCTTCTCAGGTGGAAGGTATTGAGCCTTTTCTCCTGATGAGCATGCGTGGTCCACGCCTCGCTGCCATACAGCAAGGTGCTGAGGACACAGGCGTTATATACAGCCATCTTTGTCTTTGTGGTCAGCTTGGGATTTGTCCACACCCTTTGTGTGAGGCGGGCTAGTGTTGTGGCTGCCTTCCCGATCCTCTTGTCGACTCTGTGTCAAGGGAGAGGTTATCGGTGATGGTGGACCCAAGATATGTGAATTGATGGATGGCTTCAAGCTCGTAGTCATCAATGGTAATGGCTGGTGGAGATGGCGTGTCTTGGCCCAGGACGTTTGTCTTCTTAAGACTGATGATCAGACCAAAATCTTTGCAGGCCTGGGAGAAGCGGTCCATTAGTGACTGCAAGTCCCGCTGAGCATATACATGTAATAACAAGCACAGCCTTTAATCCCTCAGATACTCAAACTGCTTGCCGTCGGTATTCACACACTCCTCTAATCGAGAGTGGAATTAAGCATTATAATAATCATGTGATACTTACTATACTGTATATCAACTTTTGCACCACCCTGTATATCATTGTGGGGGTTTTCGGCTCTAACCGGCTCTTACTCAGAATTGGGCGTGCTGTGGGCTCATTGGGAAGACTGGGACCACACAGTCGAGTTCTCATCCACTTCACGATGCGTCGTTGAGAGTGTTGTTCAAATCTTCTGACCAGCACCGCAGGTGTCTGTATCTCTCGGGCTGTGTTGACGCCAGGATATATTATGATAGTAAGCGTAGAGTACAGCCCTGTCACGAGTTAAAGTCTAGATGGAACTCCATAGCATCATGATTATCATCCTCATCGACATCCCACCATTTGCCAAACTTCTATGGACATACAGGTGGCGTAAAGAATAAGACGAAAAAAAAAATGAATGAGCACAAAGGTAACAACATTCCTGAATGCGATGATCCTCAAAAAACACAACCCGACCCCCTCTCCCCCCCAAAACCACACCCACACAAAAAAAAAAAAAAAAAAAAAAAATAAAAATAATTATATTATATATATACATGTTCTCAAAGTTTTTAACACTTCAAGTGTCTGTATCTCCCAGGCCTGGTTGATTCACAGACAGCAACAGAATAGATCCTTCTCACACAGTTTCAGTCCAAAGGGAAAAGCTCCATAGCCCCGTAAGTATCATCTTATTTTCGTGCTGATGAAGTCAGGAAGCATGACTGGCAGGGATCTTTTTACAGCAGATTTGAAAAGACGGTTCTTAGCTATAGAAAGTTGGTGTTATGGCAAGATATTAAAACTTCAGATCCACTGACTTTCACTTTCAGTTTTAATTTCTCAAGACGAACGTCTCCGCGCTTCGGAACGAATTCCATAATGCACTTATAACGTCACAGGTGCTATGTGTATGGTGATCATGGCATAAGCTCTCCTGGAACAAACTTCCTCTCTCAGTCCGTCAGCAACCTACTTTTGTCTCCTTCAAGTCCGCTCTCAAAACTCACCTTTTCTCCTCTGCATAAAATCCTGACCTCACTCAATCCCCTCTGCAGCCTGTCTCCACTCGGAGGGGAATCACATTGCATATATGATAATTGTATATAATATGCTCTCTATAATTTTCCATTGCTTTTATTCTTTCTCCCCATTTATAGCTGTGTGCGTGTGTGTGTGTATGTGTGTGTGTGTGCGTGAGTGCGTGTGTGTGCGTGCGTGTGTGCGTGTGTGTGCGTGCGTGCGTCGGTGTGTGTGTGTTCAGCGCTTAGATTTGATTTTATCAAGATTTTGCGCTATATAAATATTGTAATTATTATTATTATTATTATAAGCCTTAAGCCTGCACATAAACCAATGAGCTGGCCAGATCCTGAGGCCCTACCTAGACTATGTTTTATCCTGTGTATGGTTGTATCACTAACGAACGAGTGCGCCGAACCTTTAAGCAGCACACTAGACCGTAGGAAGATCTGCTAGATCAGTTAAGAAACAAAACTGCGTTATATGTGACCACATAAACAAGGTCCAATAACATGTAAAATCAGTCCTGCACAGTTCGTAGGAGAGATAGAAAGAAAGACAGAAGAAGAAAAGAACTAGGAAGACGTAACAGGAAAAGAATAGCCAAATGAAATGAAGAAGAAAGAAAGAAAGAGAAAGAAAGAAAGAAAAAAAAGAAAGAAAGAAAGAAAGAAAGAAAGAAGAATTGACTGACAGCATTGCAGAATGGACAGAATAAAATATTTTTTGCAGAGACCCAGGTCTTGGCGCACAACCGACAGAGAAGGAAGAATCAGGTGGATAGTTCCTTATTGCGGCGTTCCCCAAATTTTTTCGTGGAGTTAAGGGAGAAGAAGAATGGAAGAAGAAGAATGAGAAGAAGAAGAAAGAAGAACGAACAACAACAACACAAGAACAACAACAACAACAACAAGAATAAGAAGAACAAGAACAAGAAGAACAAAAAGAAGAATAGAAAAGAAAGAACAATGAGATAATGCGAAAAAGAAGAACGAAAGAAGAAGAAGAATGACGAAGAAGAAGAATGCGAAGAAAAATGCGAAGAAGAAGAAGCGAAGAAGAATAAGAAGAAATGGAAGAAGAAGGAAGAAGAATGCGAAGAAGAAGAAGAAGAAGAAAAGAAGAAGAAAGAAGAAGAACAAGAAGAAGAAGAAAGAGAGAAGAAGAAGAAAAAGAAGAAGAAGAAGAAGAGCAAAACAAACAGCAACAACAACAACAAAACAAGAACAAGAACCAAAAAGTAAGAAGAAAGAAGAACAAGAAAAAGAAGAAGAAGAACAACAACAAGAACAAGAAAAGAAGAACAAAAGAACAAGAACAAGAACACAAGAACAAGAACAAGAAGAAGGAGAGAGAGAAAATAGAAGAAGAAAAAGAAAAAGAACAAGAATAAGAACAATAATAAGAACAAGAATAAGAACAAGCAGAAAAAGATGAAGAAGAAGAAGAAGAAGAAGAAGAGAACTACAACAACAACAACAAGAGATCGAAGACCCTCACGATCCGCACTTTATAAATACATCCATTACCTTCGGCCCTTTGTGCTTTGATCTCAAGTTGATTTCAGACTTGGTTCCGCAACTTCTGCTCAGTTCCATGTCAGAGAAGAAGAGAAGAACTTATAATATTAGGAAATTTGGTGCTGGTTGCTCGAGGTGGGTGTTGTTGGATGGGTCGGCGGTGACAGTCTCCTTATCAGGGGGGTTGGGGGGGGGGGGCACGCTCGTTCATCTTCATCTTCATCGTCATCGTTATCGTTTCGTCATCGTCATCACTATGTCATCTTCATCTTCATCGTCGTCTCATCGTCATCGTCATCGTCATAGACATAGTCATAGTCTATCCATTATCTTCATCTTCATCGTTATCGTTTCGTCATCGCCATCACCATGTTCTCTTCATCTTCATCGTCATCGTCATTCATCTCATCGTCATCTCATCGTCATAGACATAGTACATCAATCTTCATGTTCATCTCCATCGTCATCGTTATCGCTTCGTCATCGTCATCACCATGTTCATCTTCATCTTCATCGTCATCGTCATCTTCATCGTCATCGTCATCGTCATAGACATAGTCATATCCATCTTCATCTTCATAGTCATAGTCATCGTCATAGACATAATCATCATCTTCATAGTCATAGTCATCGTCATAGACATAATCATCTTCATCTTCATCTTCATAGTCTGTCATCATGTCATAGACATAATCATTCATCTTCATCTTCATAGTCATAGTCATAGACATAATCATCTTCATCTTCATCTTCATCTTCATAGTCATCGTCATAGTCATAATCATCTTCCCATCTTCATAGTCATAGTCATAGTCATAATCATCTTCATCTCATTCATAGTCATAGTCATCGTCATAGTCATAATATCATCTTCATCTTCATCTTCATCTTCATAGTCATCGTCATAGACATATCATCTTCATCTTCATCTTCATAGTCATAGTCATCGTCATAGTCAAAAGTCATACTCATCTCATTTAGTCATAGTCATCTATCATCTTCATCTTCATCTTCATAGTCATAGTCATGTCATATCATTCATTCATCTTCATCTTCATCTTCATAGTCATAGTCATAGTCATAATCATAATCATCTTCATCTTCATCTCTCGTAAGTCTAGTCATCGTCATAGACATAATCATCTTCATCTTCATCTTCATTCATGTCATCGTCATAGACATAATCATCTTCATCTATCATCTTCATCTCATACTTCATCATTCTCATCTCATCTAGTCATAGTCATCGTCATAGACATAATCATCTTCATCTCATCTTCATCTTCATAGTCATCGTCATCGTCATCGTCATAACATCTTCATCTTCATCTTCATAATGATAGTCATCGTCATAGACATCTTCATCTTCATCTTCATATATGTCATCGTCATAGACATTTCATCTTCATCTCATAGTGATAGTCATCGTCATAGACATCTTCATCTATCATAGTGATAGTCATCGTTCATAGAGCATCTCATCTTCATCTTCATCTTCATTCAGTCATAGTCATCGTCATAGACATCTTCATCTTCATCTTCATCTTCATCATAGTCATCATCGTCATAGACATCTTCATCTTCATCTTCATGTATATCATCGTCATAGATCTTCATCTTCATCTCATAGTCATAGTCATCGTCATAGACATCTCCATCTCATCTTCATCTTCATAGACATAGTCATCGTCATAGACATCTTCATCTTCATCTTCATAGCATAGTCATCGTCATAGACATTTTCTTCATTTTCATGATAGTCATCGTCATAGATCTTCATCTTCATCTTCATCTTCATCTCATAGTCATCGTCATCGTCATAGTCATCTTCATCTTCATCTTCATAGACATAGTCATCGTCATCAGTCATAGACATCTTCATCTTCATTATAGTATAGTCATCGTCATAGACATCTTCATCTTCATCTTCATCTTCATCTTCATCTTCATAGTCATAGTCATCGTCATAGACATCTTCATCTTCATCTTCATAGACATAGTCCATCGTCATCGTACATCGTCATAGACATAATCATCTTCATCTTCATAGTAGTAGTCATAGTCATCGTCATAGACATCTTCATCTTCATCTTCATCTTCATAGTCATAGTCATCGTCATAGTATTTCATGCCATGGTCTTTAGTCATAGTTATCTCTGTCTTCATCTTCATCTTCATCTTCATCTTCTTTTCATATTCATTATTCATATTCATATTCATATTCATATCATATTCATATTCATATCCATATCCATATCCATATTCTTATTCATATTCATATCCATATTCATATTCATATTCATATTCATTTCTTTTTGTCACAATGGATATACCAGGTAAAACCCAGGGTGCTCTTCCCATTGAGAGCACGTCGGCGCAATGCAGAACCACCCAGTTTGTTTGTTTTTTTAACCAAGACTTCAGAAAGGCAAGAAGGCTAAGTGCCCTTCGAGGGTAGGGACCTGGTAAACCAATCTATTTCTCAAACGTTTGATACCAGAGTATCTGGGCGAATGCCCTGCTCTTTGACGATTTTCAACTGCCGTGGGATCTTTAGCTTGTGCAGTCAGAAGACAAGGGTGTGACATGTTTTTTTCGTCTCCTTCGGAAGGACTAAATATCAAGGTTGATTTTCCGGTAGAACTGAGGAGAAAAGTCAAGGCCTCAACGATGGAAACATTGAGTTTTAGTCACTTGGCAGCGAACGTATAAACCATTGTGCCACTCGTCTTTGGCCTGATTCTGCAAACTGAGCAATTTGTTTGTAATTGTGAAAGATAAAAAAAAATACACAACGATGGTACAGACTAATGAGGACAATGAATATAGTCAACATCCTGGTTATCTAGGCCAGTGAATGCTTCACAAATGAGTGC
>CM060308.1:7253067-7255567 GCA_030674185.1 Monoplex corrugatus | reverse complement strand
TTCACACAGCCCTTACAGACATTCTATATTTTGTACTTCTCACGGTTAATGTGACCTTGAAGACATTTCTGTTGAAAAAAAGAAAGCTCGACTCAGGACCATTGTGACCTTGGAGAACCTCCATGTTCAAAAACAAAGCTTGACGTACATCAAGGAAGATGGCAGACTAACGCCACGTCGGCCTCTTTACATCTCAGGAGAGGGTAGTCTGCACCAGGAGGCGTTGTGGTCATGACGTGCACTTTCTGCTGTGGCTGTGCAGGCCGATTCTTGAGTGGCAATCTCTGTCACATCTGCCACATACAAATTGAGTCGCTGTTGTCTGGTTTCTGGAACGTTGCTTGCGAAGAGCGCTTTCTGCTCTCCTCCTCTCCGCATTCACAACGCCTTGCTGAACGGCTGTCCTCCACGCTGCCCTGTCTTCCGCCAGGGTCTCCCAAGAGCCTGGGTCAATCCCTGAGCTTCTAAGGTCACTTTTGCATGCGTCTACAAAGCTTAGCTGTGGGCGTCCTGGAGTTCGCTTCCGGTTTGCCAGTTCGCCGTAGGTTCGTCTTTTGGTATGCGTCCATCCTCCATTCGACGCACATGGCCAAGCCAGCGTAATCGGCGTTGGCTTAGAGGGCAAACACAACAACAACAACAACAACAACAACACAACAACATCAACAACAACAACAACAACAGCAACAAAACAGTTCACAAGAGACTCCACGAGGGTGCGGATGGGACCCGCAGCATCAGTGCCTCGCCACTCTCCGGACAATCACCTCACAAGCTTCTGACGCCACTCGAAAGTCATCCCATCAAACAAAATGGGGTTGCCCATGCGCCGCACGACCCATTCTGACCCAGCCATCAGTGACCCCGTTTACAAACTCATCATCATCATCATCATCATCATCATCATCAGGTGCTCTGCCGCATGGCGTTGGCGACCATGGACTTCCAACCGTCTCTATCTCTCGTTGCCCCCAGCACCTCCCCCACCCTCCTCATCCCCAGCCACTCTACAAGTCCGTCCAGCATTTCTCCCCGGGTCTACCTGGTGTTCTCTTTCCCTCTAGCTTTCCCGTTCTGACCAGGTGCTCCAAATCCCCCTTCCTCATAAACTGGCCTATAAATGTTGCCTGTCTTTTCCTAATCTTCCTTATGAGTGATCTACTTGTGTCTGCCTCCATCAAGATTGTCTCGTTTGTTTTCTTTGCTGTTCATGGAACTCTCAACAAACTACGAAAACATAATCCAACAACTGTCAGAAATTCCTGAGAAACAGCTGTTCACATTCCTTCCGGTAAGTTTGACGTTAGGAGATATCACTTCCAAAGTTACTTCCATACTTAAACGACATTGGCGATATCACTTCCAAACTTTTACGACACTGACGATATCACTTCCGAACTTATACTACATTGATGATATCACTTCCAATCTTAAGCGACATTGATGATATTACTTCCAAACTTTTACGACATTGGCGATATCACTTCCAAACTTTTACAACATTGGTGATATCACTTCCAAACTTTTACAACATTGGTGATATCACTTCCAAACTTTTACAACATTGGTGATATCACTTCCAAACTTTTACAACATTGGTGATATCACTTCCAAACTTTTACAACATTGGTGATATCACTTCCAAACTTTTACAACATTGGTGAAATCCCGTCCAAACTTTTACGACATTGGTGAAATCCCTTCCAAACTTTTACGACATTGGTGATATCACTTCCAAACTTTTACGACATTGGTGATATTACTTCCGAACTTTTACGACATTAGTGACATCACTTCCTGGCAAACTTACACGACGTTGGTGATGTCACTTCTAAACTTACACGACGTTGGTGATATCACTTCCAAGCTTAAGCGACATTGGCGATATCATTTCCGAACTTATACAACATTGGTGATAATACTTCCAAACTTACACGACATTGGCAATATCACTTTCAAACGTATAAGATATTGGTGATGTCACTTTTTGGTAAACTTATACGAAATTGGCGACAACACTTCCAAACTTTTAAGACGTTGGCAATATTAATTCCAAACTTTTACGACATCGCGTCATCACTTCTCGGCAAACGTATACGGCAGTGGCGACATTACTTCAAATTTACACGACATTGGCGGTGTCATTGGTGATATCACTTCCAAACTTATACAGCTCTGATGATATTACTTCCAAACTTTTACGACATTAGATGCTACACTTCCCGGCAAACTTACACGACATAAGCATTGACAGTTTGGGTCAAGGGTCATTGGTCTAATAGGCTTGAGTGTACCGTAGCTCAGCATCCTCTGTGTGCGAGAGAGAGGGAGAATGGCAGCTTGGGTCAGGGGTCACACGCCCCACCCCCCTCCTGTCTTCCCCCCTCCCAGTTTGTGTGTGCTTTGTGCCCTGGACATTTGGTCGTTGTTGGTGATTGCTTTGGTGAATGATAAGAATTCAGGCTTTGGTTTGATTCTTGAATCAAGAACTGGAAACTAA
>CM060308.1:7225567-7233067 GCA_030674185.1 Monoplex corrugatus | reverse complement strand
TTCCTTGCATCCCAGACTGCTCGTACTATTTTTAGAACATTCAGCGCGCGACTGACCAAGATTCTAACCACACGCGCGATAAGACAGCAAGGCCAGTAGTGATGGAAATTCCCACACATGTGCCGGAAAAGGTCGGGCGATCTCAACCGCTACGAACGGATCGGCACATTCTTCCACAGGGAGGTTACCAGCTTTGTGAACAGCTAACGGTTTAAATACGTTGGGCGGGTAGTTGTTGAAGACAGTGTTGGGTTAAAAGATATTTGTGAGATTCTTCGAATGTTCTGTGTGTGTGTAACGCTGATAGCTTCGTGCTGTTTCTGTCTGTCCAGCTCCAGCATCCTGAGCCGTAAAGTAAGGTGAAATATATATTTAACGCTCAGCAAATTACAGCAAACCAATCAATTGTGAAAATTGGGTGCATTTCATGTTCATGACAATTGCTGGGGAAACGCCGAGGAGGTCAAGATCATTCGTAACATCAGCCTTCAGAGTCAGGGTTCTGCCTTGTCCACGTCGAAGGTTGACACGGTCGCTGAGGTTGGCAGACAATATGGCAAGTGAAGGTGAAAAGAACAGAACTCTGGTAAACGCTCAGCTTGGTGTTGATGCTGTACTGGCATTGTTCTCGTTGTTTAAGGGGGCAGACCTACCCGGACCTACCCTGATGTATACATCAGACATAATATGTTCAAAAGTTTTCGTCCGATTTCCTTGATATTGGGCACACATATAGCAGGAACAGGTACCTATAGCCGGTACTAAAATCTTGCAGTTCTGCTCGAAAGAAACATTTTTATGAAAAGCTGTATTGTAATTTTTTATTAGAATTATTCTAAAAGTTGGTGTGATGATTGTACAGAAAATAATGATAGTAGAGGTAAGATTTTACTACATGCTATACATACTATACAGATGTGTTTGCTCACTAAATATCAAATTTCTAACATGAATATATGTGTAGTTATAAATGTCACAGCATGTACTATAGTTTTTCATTTTCGCGAGAACATTTTTTAATTAATTAATTTTTGTCAACTTTTCATAACTCACAGACCCCAACAAAGATATTCAGTCCTACTGTCTGATGTATCTCCTTGCCAAATATCATGGTGATTGGTTAATTATAACTAAAACACTGAACATGACAATCTTGGTACCCAAATCTGGGTAGGTCTGCCCCTTAAAGCCCAGCCGACTGCGTAGAGTCATATCAGGGCTATAACTGCTTCAAACCGTACAAAACTTCAACAGGAAAAAAAAAAGAAAATCAAATACACAGATCCATACATTCACACACATAATCTACGGACATGCCCCTGGCGTTGACCACTCCGTCCAATTTATCAAACAGGAATTTTCAAAACCAGACCTGAATACAAACATAAGCATACATAACGACATCAAAACATGTATAAAAATGGGCATAAATTACCTAAAAATTGCTTCCGAGTATCTCACGTCACTAGAGCCGAAAAAGCACTTAATACATGTTCCCGATTTTCAATCAAAAGAAAAAGTACGTAAGACTTTATCGAGTACATGGAGGTGAATGGACCATTAAGGCAGAAAATGATAGGAAGAAATGACAGAAAGCAAAGGAACAAGGCAGAAACAAAGAGAGAGTGACAAAAAAAAGAGGACATTTCTAGCACAGAATACCCAGAAGGTGAGGATACTATTCATACTTAAAAAGCCCCCGGCATCCCCACGGCAAACGGGATGGTAAGTGGATGGGGACCTCCACATTTGGTTCAGCGTTCTGAAGGTATTTCTGGTTTTGTTGACACGGCTTTTCATATCACTGCTTGCTTCTACGTCATGTCTCACAATGCTGTCTATGTAGGTAAGCTCTTCAGTAGGGATATGTTTCTTCCATCTTCGCTAATTAATTTGATTCAGTTCTTTTTTTTTTATGAGGCAAGAGAAATTAGAGCTCCTAGTCACAACAGGAAAGCTGGAGGGTAAGAGAGCATCAGGTAGACCCGGGGAGAAAATATTGGACTGACTTGCAGAGTGGCTGAGGACAGAGAGGATGGGAGGTGTACTTACAGCGACAAGGGATTTATATTCGTATGGATGGCCATGATCGCCAACGCCATGCGGCAGGGCACATGATGATGATGATGATGATGATGATGATGATGATGAGATGATGATATGATATGATATGGATGAGAGAAGAGACGAAGATAATGGATAATGATAATGACGATGAAGAAGAAGAAGAAAGAAAAAGAGAAGAAGAAGAAGAGAGATGATGATGAGAAGGATGAGAGAATGATGATGATGATGATAGATGATGATGATGATGATGATGATGATGATGATGATGATGATGATGATGACGCCGACGCCGACGATGATGATGACGACGCCGACGATGACGATGATGATGACGATGATGATGATGATGATGATGGTGGTGATGATGGTGATACTATGGTGATGACGATTCTGTTGTCACCGTGTTTGATTTCCGTCTCTGCTGCTTAATTGAATTCAGTTCATGCTGTCTTCATCACGTTTGAATCAAATTGATTCATGCTGTTTACATGCTGTCTGATCTAGTTCCTGCTGTTTTTACGATTGTTGATTTAATTCAATTGATGCTGCTTACAGCTCAGCAGACTCAGGAAGCTATCTCATCGATGACAGGACAACAGAAACAGAAACAGGACTGACATTAAATTTGCATCGTTAGATTCATTTATCATCCCCGTTGGGTATGCCGGGGGCTCTTTCAGTATAAATAGTATCCCCACCTTCTGGAAATTCTGTGCTAGAAATTTGGTCTTTTCTGTCACTCTCTTTGTTTCTGCCTTGTTGCCTTGCTTTCTGTCATTTCTACTTATTTTCTGCCCTAATGGTCCATTCACCTGTATTTTTTCGATAAAGTCTTACGTACCTTTTCTTCGGATTGATAATTGGGTACATGTATTAAGTGCATTTTTGGCTCTAAGGAGGTGAGATATGCGGAAGCAATTTTAGGTAATTTATGCCTGTTTTTATATGTTTTGGTGTCCTTATGTATGCTTATATTTGTATTCAGGTGTGTTTTTTAAATCTCCTCTGTGCGATAAATCGGACGGAATGGTCCTACGCTGGGGGCATGTCCTTAGATTATGTGCGCGAATGCATTGATATGTGTACTTAATTTTCTTTCCAATTTTTTTTCCTGTTGAAGTTTTGTGTGTTTTGAAGCGGTTATAGCCCTGATATGGCTCTGCGCAGTCGGCTGAGCTTTAAACAACAATAAAAGAAAAAGGAAAAATATTCATTTTATCGCAAGCAAAGTGCAATGACCTGAAATATCACATGCATCAAGCAACCAGTATCGCAATGGCGAGATATGTTAACTGGATGTTGTAGACATGACTACTCTCTCACGCGTTCTGGTATCAAGTGACTCTTGTGAGAGCTGGCCAGGAGAGTGTCTTTAGAGGAAAAGCTCTAGAACCAACCTCTCAAGCAATTGTTTCTGCTTTTAACCTTTTACACTCTAAAGAGACTGAGCCACATCCAGGTCGTTACTCCTGGAATCCCTATATCTGTAGCTATTCTTTACTTTGTTTTGTTTTTGTTTTCTGTGAAAAAAAACAAAAAACGCTCAAACAATTCTTTCTTTCTGCTTTTAACTTTTTACATTCTAAAGAGACGGAGCCACACCCAGGTCATTACTCCTGGAATTCCTAATGCTGTCGCCATTGTGAACTTTGTTTTTTGGTTCTGGTTTTCATAAAAAAACAAAATAAAAAAAACCCCAGGTTAATTGTATGGCTGAAACTGTTGGTTTATTCAACATCTGTTTACATATTGATTACAGATATCAGCAAGATCTATGTCAATGTGTGTACGTTGTGGTAAAAAGTACAATATATATTGGTACGTTGAAAAAGTACAATATAACAATGTCTATCCTAAACATCATTGACAGAAACCAGAAACCCGAGAAGAACTCAGTTTGTGGTTTCGTTTTCATGCATACTGATTCACAACAGCCGGTGAGATATGTTTGCTCCCCCAGACATCAGAATGAAATGTCGGATTCTCTCTGATAGATGCGTCGTAGTTGTTGTTGTCGTCGGTTTGGTGGTGGCTGGCTGCGGTGGTGGTGGTGGTGGTGGTGGTGATAGTGGTGGTTGTGATGGTAATGGTGATAGGTTGTTAATTGTTGTTTTCGATGGTGGTGGTGATGGTGGTGGTAATGGCGTTGTGGTTTATGATAATAGTGGTGGTGGTGATGGTGTTTCAGATTTATTATCTGTCTCTCTGGCTGGCTGTCTGTCTGTCTGTTGTATGTATGTCTGTATGGCTGCTTGTCTGTCTGTCTGTTTGTTTGTACCTCTTTCTGATGCATAAAGTAGCCAGGACTAGCTATAAAACATGTCTAATGGGATCTAAAGTTACTATCTTTGAACACTAAGTCATGAATATTATAGAGTCAACCTTCTCTGTCTTTGTCGAAATGATTTTTGTATTATACCTATACCTATCTATATATATTTTTGTATTATACCTATACCTATCTATGTATGTTTTTGCATTATACCTATACCTATCTATATATATATTTGTATTATACCTATACCTATCTATATACATATTTGTATTATATCTATACCTATATATATATATTTTTGTATTATACCTATACCTATCTATATATGTTTTTGTATTATACCTATACCTATCTATATACATATTTGTAGTATACCTATACCTATCTATATATATTTTTGTATTATACCTATACCTATCTATATATTTTTTGTTTATACCTATACCTATCTATACATATTTTGCATTATACCTATGCCTATCTATATATATTTTTGTATTATACCTATACCTATCTACATATATTTTTGTATTATACCTATACCTATCTACATATTTGTATTATACCTATACCTATCTATATACATATTTGTATTATACCTATACCTATCTATATATATGTTTGTATTATACCTATACCTATATATATACATATTTGTATTATACCTATACCTATCTATATATACATATTTGTATTATACCTATACCTATCTATATATACATATTTGTATTATACCTATACCTATCTATATACATATTGTATTATACCTATACCTATCTATATACATATTGTATTATACCTATACCTATCTATATACATATTGTATTATACCTATACCTATCTATATACATATTGTATTATATCTATACCTATCTATATACATATTGTATTATACCTATACCTATCTATATACATATTGTATTATACCTATACCTATCTATATATATTTTTGTATTATACCTATACCTATCTATATATATTTTTGTATTATACCTATACCTATCTATATATATATATATTTGTATTTTACCTATACCTATCTATATACATATTTGTATTATACCTATACCTATCTATATACGTATTTGTATTATACCTATACCTATCTATATACGTATTTGTATTATACCTATACCTATCTATATACGTATTTGTATTATACCTATACCTATCTATATATATATATGTTTGTATTATACCTATACCTATCTATATACGTATTTGTATTATACCTATACCTATCTATATACATATTTGTATTATACCTATACCTATCTATATACGTATTTGTATTATACCTATACCTATCTATATACGTATTTGTATTATATACCTATACCTATCTATATATATTTTTGTATTATACCTATACCTATCTATATATATTTTTGTATTATACCTATACCTATCTATATATATATATTTGTATTTTACCTATACCTATCTATATACATATTTGTATTATACCTATACCTATCTATATACGTATTTGTATTATACCTATACCTATCTATATACGTATTTGTATTATACCTATACCTATCTATATACGTATTTGTATTATACCTATACCTATCTTTATATATATATGTTTGTATTATACCTATACCTATCTATATACGTATTTGTATTATACCTATACCTATCTATATACATATTTGTATTATACCTATACCTATCTATATACGTATTTGTATTATACCTATACCTATCTATATACGTATTTGTATTATATACCTATACCTATCTATATATATTTTTGTATTATACCTATACCTATCTATATATATTTTTGTATTATACCTATACCTATCTATATATATATATATATATTTGTATTTTACCTATACCTATCTATATACATATTTGTATTATACCTATACCTATCTATATACATATTTGTATTATACCTATACCTATCTATTACATATTGTATATACCTATACTATTATCTATATATTTGTATTATACCTATACCTATCTATAATATGTTTGTATTGTACCTATACCTATCACAAGTCCTCAGTTCTCCACATGTCCTTGAAACGCCACAGGAGACAATAGAATCAATGAACACGTGGATGACTGTAAATAAGCTTAAGATGAATGATGAAAAGACTGAAGTCATACCAGTTGGAACTGGTTACAAACTCGAAATGGTCTCAAACGTTACTTCACTTTCCTCAATGGCACCAGAATTGAGTTTTCTCTCAAACTGTCCGCAATCTAGGCATGCATGGTGACATTCTCTCACCATGGAAACCCCATAAACAAGCTGTGCAAATCCATTTATTTAGAATTGCGCCGCATTGGTTATATTCGTCCTTTTCTGTCTGTAGAGGCTGCAATGCTTATAAATTAGCATCAGAAAGAGAGTCCTTGAATGTTATATAGAACCAATACTGTTGTACGGATGCGAGGCGTGGACTGTCAGCAAGCAAAACCAGAGCAAGATTGAAGGAGCCGAGATGTGGTTTCTCAGAAGAATGTTGAGAGTTCCATGGACAGCAAGAAACCAAACGAGACAGTCTTGATGGAGGCAGACACAAGTAGATCACTCATAAGGAAGATTAGGAAAAGACAAGCAACATTTATAGGCCATTTTATGAGGAAGGGGGATTTGGAGCACCTGGTCACAACGGGAAAGCTGGAGGAAAGAGAGCACTAGGTAGACCCAGGGAGAGAATGCTGGACGGACTTGCAGAGTAGCTGGGGATGAGGAGGATGGGGGAGATGCTTGGGCAACGAGAGATAGAGATGGCTGGAACTCCATGGTCGCCAACGCCATGCGGCAAGGCACTTGATGATGATGATGAGAGGCTGCAAAGAAACTCATGTCTGCCTTCGTGTTGTCCAAATTGGACTACTGTAACTCACTGTTTGCTGGTTTTCCTGACTGCTTGCTTGAGAGGCTTCAGAAAGCCCAGAATCATGCTGCACGCATCGTTCTCCGCAAGCTAAATTTGACCATGCCAAACAAACCACTTCTCAGGCAACTTCACTGGCTGCCAGTGTGTGCACATGTGGAGTATAAATTAGCAACACTCTGTATCGTTCCCTTCATTGTCTGTCCCCTGCATACATTTCTGATCTCTTGACCATACATGTGCCATCCAGATCACTCATCATCATCATCATCAGGTGCACTGCCGCATGGC
>CM060308.1:7210567-7213067 GCA_030674185.1 Monoplex corrugatus | reverse complement strand
AATGCGAAGAAGAAGAGAGAGGAAGAGAAGAAGAAGAAGAAGAAGAAGAAGAAGAAGAAGAAGAGAAGAAGAAGAAGAAAGAAGAAGGAAGAAGAAGAAAGAAGAAGAAGAAAGAAGAAGAAGAAAGAAGAAGAAGAAAAAGAAGAAGAACAAGAAGAACAAGAACAAGAAGAACAAGAACAAGAACAAAGAAGAAACAAGAACAAGAAGAACAAGAAGAACAAGAACAAGAAGAACAAGAACAAGAACAAGAAGAACAAGAAAAAACAAGAAGAACAAGAAGAAACAAGAACAAGAAGAAACAAGAAAGAACAAGAACAAGAAACAAGAACAAGAAGAACAAAACAAGAAGAACCAAGAAGAACAAGAACAAGAAGAACAAGAACAAGAACAAAGAAGAACAAGAACAAGAAACAAGAACAAGAAGACAAGAAGAACAAGAACAAGAAGAACAAGAACAAGAAGAACAAGAACAGAAGAAGAACAAGAACAAGAAGAACAAGAAGAACAAGAAAGAACGAGAACAAGAACAAGAACAAGAACAAGAAGACAACAAAAAGAACAAAAGAACAAGAAGAACAAGAAGAACAAGAAGAACAAAGAACAAGAAGAGGAACAAGAAAAACAAAAACAAGAAGAACAAGAAGATCAAGAACAAGAAGAACAAGAACAAGAAGAACAAGAACAAGAACAAGAAGAACAAGAACAAGAACAAAAGAACAACAAGAACAAGAACAACAAGAACAAGAAGAACAAGAACAACAAGAACAAGAAGACGAAGAAGAAGAAGAAAAGCAAGAACAAGAACAAGAACAAGAACAATAACAAGAACAGAAAAACAAGAACAAGAACAAGAACAAGAGAAACGAAAAGGCCCAGGAATTCCGTCTTAGTGATTAAGTAACTTGTGCCGTTGTCTTTCACATAATCTTTCATTTTTATGTATTTAGTGAGATTAACATTATCACTTCTCTCTTTCTGTCTCTGTATGTCGGTCTGTCTATCTGTCTCTGTCTCTCTGTCTTTGTCTTAGTCTCTGTCTCTCTCTGTGTCTCTCTGTCTGTCTGTCTGTCTGTCTCTCTCTCTCCCTATTTCTCTCTCTCTCTTCCTTTCTTTTACTTCCTCTTTTACTCCATCCCTCACTCTCTCTTTCTCTTTCTCTCTCTCCTTTTCTCTCTCTTCCTCTCTCTCCCCTACTCCATCCTTCTCTCCCTCTCTCTCTCTCTCGTTCTGTCTCTTACCGCCCTCTCTCTCCATCCCTCTCTGGCCCTCTCTCTCTCTCTCTCTCCCTCTCTCCCCCTCTCTCTCTGTCGCACACACCTTCTCTCACTCTTTCTCTCTCTCCCTTCTCTCTCTTTCTCTCACCCCCCTCACGCTCCCTCCCCCCCCCTCCCTGCCTCGCCGCCTGCATTGTGTGTGTATTTACGTCCTTATAGTTACAATAGATTTACCATGTGAAAGATTGTCTAAACGCTCCAGTGAGAAAATCTCTATTAAAATTTTTTATCCGTCTGTCTGTCTGTCTGTATCTCTGTCTGTCTGTCTGTCTGTCTGTCTGTGTCTCTGTGTCTTTCTGTCTCTCTGTCTCTGTCACTGTCTTTGTAACTGTCTTTGTCTCTGTCTGTCTGTCAGTCTGTCTGTCTGTCTGTCTGTCTGTCAGTCTGTCTGTCTGTCTCTGTCTCTTTCTGTCTCTCTGTCTCTGTCACTGTCTTTGTCACTGTCTTTGTCTCTGTCTGTCTGTCTGTCTGTTTCTCTCCCTATTCCTCTCTCTCTCTTTCTTTCTCTCACTCCCTCTTTTACTCCATCCCTCTCTCTCTCTCCTTCTCTCTCTCTTTCGCTCTCTCCCTTTCTCCCTCTTTTTCTTCCTCTCTCTCTCTCTCGTTCTTTCTCTCACCCTCTCTCTCTCCATCCCTCTCTAGCCTTCTCTCTCTCTCTCTCTCCCTCTCTCACCCCCCTCACACTCCCTCCCTACCCCCCCCCCTGTCTCGCTACCTGCATTGTGTGTGTATTTACCTCCTGTGAATGCGGTCTAAACGCTCCAGTGAGAATATCTCAATTCAAAACTTATATCCGTCTGTCTGTCTGTCTGTCTGTAGGTATGTCTGTATGTCTGTCTCTGTGTCTTTTCTGTCTCTCTGTCTCTGTCACTGTCTCTGTCACTGTCTTTGTCACTGTCTTTGTCACTGTCTCTGTCTGTCCGTCTGTCAGTCTGTCTGTATGTCAGTCTCTCTCTCTCACTCTCTCCCTCTCTCTTTCTCTCTCTCTCCGTCTCTGTCTGTATGTCTGTTTATCTGCCTGCCTGCCTGTTTGCCTTCCTGTCTGTCTGTCCCTCTCTCTCTCTCTCACTCTCTCTCTCTGTGTCTGTCTCTCTGTCTCTGTCTCTCTCTCCTTCTGTCTCTCTCTCTCTGTGTCTATGTCTCTCTCTGTCTCTCTCTATGTCTGTCTGTCTGTCTGTCTGTCTCAATCTCTCTCTCACTCTCTCTCTGTCTGTCTCTCTGTC
>CM060308.1:7205567-7208067 GCA_030674185.1 Monoplex corrugatus | reverse complement strand
ACACCACACACACACACACACACACACACAGACACACACACACACACACATCACACACACACACACACACAAACACACACACACACACACACACACACACACACACACACACACACACACACACACACACACACACACACAAACCACGATAGCGGCGGTGATCCAAAGTAAAGACTTCAGACTTTCAAACAGAAGGTTTGAGGTTCCATCCTGTCTAAGTGCCACCCCCACCCCCTGTGGGTGAAGAGTGTAGACTTTTTCTGATCCCCCAGGTCAACATGAGTGCAGACCCTGGCAGTGCCTAAATGTGACCTCCCACCACGAAATCAGTCTTAACTAGCATTTTGGGCATTTTGAGATATACATATCACTGAAAAGTGTACATTCTGCTGATTATTTTGGTACTTGAATAAAGCTTGTACTCAAAAAAATGTAGAAGTTATGTATGTTTAAAGTCATTAAGTTGTGTGACGGCCATTTTGAGATATACATATCACTGGAAAGTGTACATTCTGCTGATTATTTTGGTACTTGAATAAAGCCTGTACTCAAAAAAATGTAGAAGTTATGTATGTTTAAAGTTATTAAGTTGTATGACGGCCATTTTGAGAAAACGGCCTCTAAAGTTTTAGTGTGCTCTCCTACACATTTTCTTAAATTTCTTTATTTGGTGGCTTTGACCCAGTTTGTTTCTAATTTTCACTGTCATTATCTGAAAGGTGCACCAAAGACCTTTCCATCAGTATATTACATGTGCGGCTACTGTACAGGTTATGGTTCATAATTAGAGATAAAAATAGGTACTTTTGGTAGGAAATTGCGTTCTTTCTGCTGCGGTCAGTGCTTTAAAATACCGATTTAAATTGATTAATAATATTTTTTCAAGAAAAAAAAATCTGTGGGGGATAGATTATTGTCTACATAAATCAATTCTGAGAAAAAGTCAAAACACCCCAGATGGACCCTCAATCACCTTTTCAGCTCCTAATGCTGTTCGACTGACTGCGAGTTAAGGCTGATTTCGTGGTGGGAGGTCACAAATATACTCTGTATATACATATAAGGATGCATTCAAATTAACAAGAAACACTACAAGAGTGGGGATGGAACCCATGTCAACAGTGCATTGCCATTCTCCGGACGATCACCTCTCAAGCTCCCGACGTCACCTGACAGCCATTTCTTCAAGCAAAGGGGGTGAGACGGGGGTGGGGGGAGGGGGGGCAGGTTGTCCATACTCTGCGTGACCCATTTGGATCGTCATCAAATACCCTGTCCACAAACCCGATGGCAAGGTGGGGAGATGACAAACCCCGGGACATAGCCACACAACCAGGTCCAGCTCAACCACCGGACAAGCCTTTTATTCATATTCATATTCATATTCATATTCATTATTTCATATTCATATTCATATTCATATTCATATTCATATTCATATTCATATTTATATTCATATTCATATTCATATTCATATTCATATTCATATTCATATTCATAATCATAATCATATTCATTTCTTTTGTCACAGTGGGTTTACCATATGAACCTCGGGCTGCTCTCCCTTTGAGAGCGCGTCGCCACAGTGCGGCGCCACCCCGATTTTTTAAACTAAGACTTCAGAAAGACAAGAAGACTAATTGGCTTCAATGGGAAGGACCTGGAAATCAACTTCTCTCTCCAATATTTTATACAAGACGAATGCCCTGCTCTTCATATTCACGATTTTCAACTACCGTGGGATATTTATCGAGCGGAGGCCAGGAGGCACACGGGTGTGACTCGATTTTCGTCCCCTTCCGAAGGACTAGACGCTCAGTTGGAATTTCCGGTTAAACTGAGGAGAAAAGTCGAGCTCAACCAGGTCCAGCTCAATCACCGGACAAGCCTTTTATTTATATTCATATTCACATTCACATTCACATTTACATTCACATTCATTTTCACATTCATATTCATATTCATATTCATATTCATATTCATATTCATATTCATATTCATATTCATATTCATATTCATATTCATTTCTTTTGTCACAGTGGGACACAAAGTCTACGACCTCGAGTTTAGTTATTGGCGGGCGTACGTCCGAATCATTCTGCACACACTCTCAGCGATGCACGTATAGAAGCATGAAAAAGAAAACCCAACAACAACAACAACAACAAAGAAGCAACAACAAAGAAGCAACAACAACAACAACAACAACAAAGAAGCAACAACAAAGAAGCAACAACAACAACAACAAAGAAGCAACAACAACAACAAAGAAGCAACAACAACAACAACAACAACAAAGAAGCAACAACAAAGAAGCAACAACAACAACAAAGAAGCAACAACAACAACAACAACAACAAAGAAGCAACAACAACAACAACAACAAAGAAGCAACAACAACAAAGAAGCAACAACAACAACAACAACAACAAAGAAACAACAACAACAACAACAAAGAAGCAGCAACAACAACAACAACAAAGAAGCAACAACAACAACA
>CM060308.1:7173067-7178067 GCA_030674185.1 Monoplex corrugatus | reverse complement strand
CAAATGAGTCCTCACCTTCCCCTTAAAGAATGATAATTGCCCTCAGCTATGAAAGCAAAACAAAGCAAAACAAACAAAAACGAACAGAATAAAACAAAACAAAACAAACGGAATTCATCATATAGGACGTACTCCTTGAAGTGAACATAATGCAAATAAAACATATATAGAAAATAGTCAATCTTAAGCGAGAGAGAAAAGAAAGAGTGAAAGGGGGGAGCGAAGAGAGAGAGTGTGGGGAGAGAGTGAGGGAGGAGAGAGAGAGAGAGGAGAGAGAGAGAGAGGAGAAAAAGAGAACGGAGCACAGAGAGACAGAGACAGAGATTAGAATTCAGAAATGACAGAGAAAAGAGGAAGAAGGCAAATCCAAACACAAAGACAAACAAACAAACAGAGCGACACAGAGAAGGTAGACGCAGACAAGACAACAGACACAGAACAAAGACTTAGACATAGACCAGAACACACACATAGTCACACAGACATACAAGCATGAAAATGGACAAAGACGGTAAGTGACATGATAGCAGGTCAAAACCTTCGAAACGGTGCAGCAGGCCGACTGCTTCACACTGTGAAGTTGCAGATCTTACAACATTTAAAAAGATAAATAAATAAAAATAAATAGACAAAAATAAATAAAATAAATAAAAAAGAAGTTCCGGACTTGAAAATGAACAAATAAATGAAATAAATAAATAAACAGTAAATAAATAATAAATAATAACAGAAGTTCGCAGATTGAAAGATAAAAGAAAATAAATGATAAACAATAAAATGATAATAAATGAACAAATAAATACATATAAGTAATTAATTGATAAACAATAAATGAATCAATAACTAAAAAGGAGAGCCTCCGGTATTTCAGACATATGTCCACTCAATGCCATTAAAACCTCTTAAAAACTTAGCCAGAGACGTTAACAAAAAAAAAAAAAAAAAAAAAAAGTATACACATATACATACATACACGCAGATGGATATATATCGAAGGTCAGAGATGTGTGGCGACAGTGGCGACCTTTGTCTTGTTGCTCCATTGTCGTCGCCCTGGTTGATCAAGATGGCGGATGAATGGCTGTCGTTTGTTGTTGTTGTTGTCGCCGTCGCCACTGATCTGTTTGTGATACACGATGACTGAATGAAATTGTTGTTTCTTTGGCACCATTGTGTCTGCACGCTTTGTTTTGTTTCGGTTCTGTGTTGTTTTTTGTTAGTGGTGCGTGTGTGTGTGTGTGTTGTGTGTGTGTGTGTGTGTGTGTGTGTGTGTGTGTGTGTGGTGTGGTGTGGTGTGTGGTTGTGTGTGTGGTGTAGTGTTGTGTGTGTGTGTGGTGTGGTGGTGTGTGTGGTCATGGTGTGGTGTGTGTGTGTGTGTGTGTTGTGTGTGTGTGTGTGTGTTGTGGGTGGTGTGTGGTGTGGTGTTTGTGTGTGTGTGTGTGTGTGTTATGGTGGACGGTGTGTGTGGGTGTTGGTTATGAGTGTGTGTGTGTGTGTGTGTGTGTTGTGTATGTGTGTGTGTGTGTGTGTGTGTGTGTGTGTTGGCGTGTGTGTGGGTGTGTGTAGGGGAGAGGTAAGAGGGTGTGGTGGTTTGTGGATGAGTGGAATAGGGTTATTGGGGGAAGGGGTGGGGGATTTGGTCAATGATGAGTGTGGTGTGTGTGTGTGTGTGTGTGTAGTGTGTGTGTGTGTGGTGTGTGTGTTTGTGTTGTGTGTGTGTGGTGTGTGTGTGTGTGTGTAGGGGGAGGTAAAGAGGGTATGTGGTGGGTTTGTGGTGAGTGGAATAGGGTTATTGGGGGAGGGTGGGGGATTTGGTCAAGTGAGTGTGTGTGTGTGTGTGTGTGTGTGTGTGTGTGTGTTGTGTGTGTGTGTGTTTGTGGTGTAGGGGGAGGTAAAGAGGGTAGTGGTGGGTTTGTGGTGAATGGAATAGGGTTATTGGGGGAGGGGTGGGGGATTTGGTCAGAGGTGTGTGTGGTGTGTGTGTGTGTTGTGTGTTGTGTGTGTGTGTGTGTGTGTGTGTGTGGGTGTAGGGGGGAAGGTAAAAAAGGTATGGTGGGTTTGTGGTGAGTGGAATAGGGTTATTGGGGGAGGGGGGTGGTCAATGAGTGAGTGTATGTGTGTGTGTGTGTGTGTAGTGTGTGTACGTGTGTTTGTGTGTGTGTGTGTGTGTGTGTTTGTGTGTGTGTGTGTGGTGTAGGGGGGAGGTAAAGAGGGTAGTGGTGGTTTGTGGTGATGGAATAGGGTTATTGGGGAGGGATAGGGGATTTGGTCAATGAGTGGTGAGTGTGTGTGTGTGTGTGTGTGTGTGTGTGTGTTGTGTGTGTGTGTGTGTGTGTGTGTGTGTTTGTGGTAGTGTAGGGGGGAGTAAAGAGAATAATGGTGGGTTGTGTTGAGCGGAATAGGGTTATTGGGGGAGGGGGGGGATTTGCTCAATGAGATTGATGTGTGGTGTGTGGGGGTGGTGTGGGTAGTGTGTGTGTGTGTTGTGTGTGTGTGTGTGTGTGTGGTGTGTGGTGTGGTGTAGGGGGAGGTAAAAGAGGGTAGTGGTGGGTTTGTGGTGAGTGGAATAGGGTTATTGGGGGAGGGGGGGATTTGGTCAATGAGTGAGTGTGTGTGGTGGTGGTGGGGTGGGAGGGTGGGAGGTGAGTTGTTTATACGTTATATGAAGGATTATTGGAATGGGAATGGGGGGTTGGTAGTGTGGGGTGTATGTGTGGTAGTTGTGTGTGTGTGTGTGTGTGTGTGTGTATGTTTGTGTGTGTGTGCGTACGTGTATATATATATAATATATATATATATATATATGTGTGTGTGTGTGCGTGTGTGTGTGAGTGTGTGTGTGTTGTGTGTGTGTGTAGTGTGTGTTTTGTGTGTGTGTGTGGTGTGTGTGTGTGTGTGTGTGTGTGTTTGTGACAAAGAGCGAGAGAGATAGAGGGAGACAGACACACGGACATACAGACAATCAGACAGACAGAGAAGAGGCAAAGAGAAACAGAGCGAGAGAGAGAAGGGGGTTGACACACACAACACGCATACACAACAACGTACACACATACTCACATCACACATACACGTACACACACACCACAACACACATACACTACACACACACACACACACACACACACACACACACTACGCTCTCTGCCTCTTTCTGTCTCTCTCTCTGTCTCTGTTTTTCTCTCTGTCCCCATCTGTCTTTGTCTGTCTCTTGTGTGTCTCTCCGGCCTGTCTGTCTTTCTGTTTCTGTCTCTGTCTTGTCTGTCTGTCTCTGTCTTGTCTATGTCTCTTCTCACTCTCTTCTCTCTCACTCTCTCTCTCTCTCTACTCTCTCTCTCTCTCTCTCTCTCTCTTCCTCTCTCTGTCTTTCTGTCTCTCTGTCTTTCTGTCTCTCTGTCTTTGTCTCTGTCTCCGTGTCTCTCTCTCTGTCTCTGTCTCTCTCCCCCCCCCCTCTCTCTCTCTTCCTCTCTCTGTCTTTCTGTCTCTCTGTCTTTTGTCTCTGTTTCTGTGTCTTCTTTGTGTCTCTCTCTGTCTCTGTCTCTCTCTCTCCCTCCCCCCCCCCCTCTCTCTCTCTCTTCTTCACCATTTTTAACTTAATTTCTAACTTTGTAGATAGACAGGACCCAGATTAAGTTTTTTTTTATTTGTCTTTGTATTAACCTTGTGCTTTATCTGGACCATCGTGCTAAAGGTGACCTTTAAATCAAAACGTAGGCAATTTGAACTTACAAATGTCAAAACATTGCCAGGTTGGAATTTACAGTTCACAGATAAAAACATACTAGAACAAAAAAAAGAGAATAAATGCAGACAGAAACATTAATAAGAAATAAAGAATACAGAAACAAAGTATAAAACGAAAATGAAAGAGATAAAGAAATGGATAGACGTTATGAGTATATCAAGAGTAAACAGATATGAAAATATCAAATGCCATAGTGCAAAAACAAATAATAAATAATAAAAATAAAAATAAATAAATAGATAAATTAAAATCGACTGCTACTGCAAATTTCAATGCCCTTTGAGTTTGTTAAGAGTACAGAATTAGTTCTTTTTTTTTGTTTGTTTTTCAGTTTGTGTTTTCTTCAGTTATCGAAAATGGCTTCTCCATTTCGCTGACATTAAATTCTGTAGGCCTATGCAATGACGCCATAGATGGCATGTGATAGTGATAAGAGCAAAAATGATCACAGCACAAGCCATAAAAGCCTATGCATAATAAGCCCTATGAAAATTGAAAAATAATAAAAATTAATTATTAATGAATCAATCAATCAATCAATATGAATGAATGAATGGAATCAATCAATCAGTCAATTAATCCTTCAATCAATCCTCAATCCTTCAATCGATCAATTAATCGATCGATAAATCAAGAAAGAATACTCAATCAATCAATCAATGGATCAATCAATTAAAAATCAACCAATCAATCATCAATCAATTAATCAATCAGACAATTTATCAATCAACAATCTATCAATAATCAATCAGTCATGAGCAATAGTCTCAATCATCATCAGCATCATCATAATATTCGTCGTCATCATCGTCTCGTCGTCGTCGTCGTCGTCATCATCATCACTCATCATGTGCCTTGCCTCATGGACGTTGGTGATCATGGTCCATCATACGAATCTTATCTTATGTCGCTGCAAGTACATGTCCCATCCTCATAAACAGACAGAAAGGAAGATACACAAAGACAGACGAATAGACGGTGAGAGACACATAGAGAGAAAGATGGATGGAAAAGAGAGAGACAGAGAGAGAGAGAGAGAGACAGACAGACAGACAGACAGACAGGCAGAACAGACAGAGAACAAAGACACAGAGACAGACAGAAACAGAAGCAGAAGACAGACGGAGAAAAAGAAGACAAGAGAAAGACGAAGAAGAATGCGAAGAAGAATGCGAAGAGAGAAAGAAGAAGAAGAAGAAGAATGCGAAGAAGAAGAATGCGAAGAAAGAAGAAGAAGAAGAAGAAGAAGAAGAAG
>CM060308.1:7158067-7168067 GCA_030674185.1 Monoplex corrugatus | reverse complement strand
ACTTTGCTTACTTAAAAGAAAAATAATGGTAATAATAAAATAAATGAATAGTCTTTAGTATGAATGGGCAATATCTTGAAGTATCAAAATAAATGAATGGTTCTTTAGCCTGAATAGAGAATATCTTGAAGTATCAAAATAATGGTAATAATAAAACAAATAATAGTCTTTAGTCTGAATGGGCAATATCTTGAAGTATTTCTTGTTTGTAAACTCTTACGAAATGTATTGTTGAATTATGAGTTGAGACGACATTTCTTTGAAACATTACTGACGTCGAAAAGAAATTTGTTTAGGTGAGTCGAAACAATATTTCTTTCGAGTATTTCTCACTCGAGACGAGAGTTGTCTTGTTGTCTTTTTTTTTTTTTTTTTTTTTTTTTTTTGAGTTTGGTGGAAATATATTTGTTCGTAATATTTTATCATATGGTTTTCAATCTAACTTACTGTACACCACCGTTTTTGTCTTCTTTGTTGTTTTTGTTTACAAATATATAAGGCGTTTGATCGAAATGACAATTCACGACAAGGCAAAAAACAGTATTCAACAACAAACAAACAAACAAAGAAACAGACAGACAAACAAACACACAAGTAAACAAACTAGTAAGCACGCAAACAGACACACAAACTAACAAACAAACAAACACATAAACACATAAAAACAAAACGAACAAACGAACAAACGAGCAAAGGAACAAAAAATAACAAACAAACAAAAACAACAACGGTGAACTCATTGTAGAAATATCCCTTTTTAGATCAAAACATGACATAAAATCCGGAACACGCACTTCTCAAGGTCACAACGACCTAGGTAAAAGAAGCTTCAAGTGGAATGTAACTCAATATGTATCGAAGAAAATGGTAGGCTCTCGAAATAGGTAAAACAGTTGATATGTATCGAAGACAATGGTAGGCTATCACAACAGGTAAAACGGATTCCAAATGTTGTCAGAAGCTCAGGGGAAAGTAACTGGCAGCTATGCGAGCTGGTGGCAGGGCGGGCTGCCCGAAAGCGAGATGAAGACCAGAGTGGGGCGAGAGAGGGGTCTTCCATTCTCTCTTGGTCCAGAGGCTGGGCTGGACCTGGTTGGTGCGTGTTGTGTGACTATGTCCCGGGGTTTGTCATCTCCCCCACCTTGCCATTCGGTTTGTAAACAAGGTAACTGATGACTTGGTCCGAATGGGTCATGCAGCGCGTGGACAGCCCCCCTCCCCCCCTCCCCCCCCTCCCCTCTCCTTTGCTTGATGAAATGATTATCGAGTGGCGCCTGGAGCTTGGGAGGTGATTGTCCGGGTCCCATCCACACCCTCATGTTTTTTGTTGTTGTTGTTGCTGTTTTTCGGTTTTGTTTGTTTGTTTGTTTGTTTGTTTGTTTTTGTTTGTTAATGTGATGTGTATCGAAGACAATGGTAAACTGTCAACACAGTGAAAACAGATTCCAAAAGTTTTCAGAAGTTCCCGAGAGTCCTGTTCACATACCTTCCTCAGAAAGTGGTCATTTAAGTCCTTGTTCGGGTCCATCTGACAATGACCCTTACATTCTGTCCTCTAAACTCACGTGATCGTTTCTCCACAAGGGTCTACCACACGTCTGAACTGAGTTTGGTAAAAAGATTCATCGAACATCTGCTGAGAAAATCTGGCTGATACATTTTGGTGACATACTGACTGACAGACAGACAGACAGACAGACTGACATACATATATACAGACATACTCCTGGGTAATCTAAAATAGTATCCCTTTAAAAGAAATAGAGAGATATTAAACACAAACAAACAAGCAGATAAACAAAGTACACACAAACAAACAAAGGAACAAGCAAACAAACAAAGAAACAACACAAACACACACACACACATGCACACACACACACACACACACAACACACACACACACACACACACACATGCACACAAACACACACACACGCACACATAATTACTGAGTTCGTTTCTCACATACACACACACACACACACACACACACACACACACACACACACACACACACAACACACCATGCACATACACACACACACACACATACACACACATACACACACATACACACACACACACACACACAACACACAAACACACACACACACAAACACACACACATACACCCATCCTCCACCCCACCCCCACCCCTACCACACAAACACAAACAAACAAACACACTCACCCACTCTCTCACACACCCATCTCTATCACAGCCAACAAGTATACCCACCATACCGTATAGATTCCAAAAATCCCCGTCACCTTGAAAACCCAGGAAAGCCATTGATCAATCCGGCACTGTCCTTACCTTTTCGCTTACGTCGCTAATTAGATTTCCACAATAAGCTGGGGAAAATGTCAAGACAGGGACTCTTGTTTGTCGATCGAGAGATGATAAATGTTTGCGCCAGGATTCTAGCATCTGGCATTAATACCCACCTTGTTTTGGCTCCAAGACTCTCACCCACCCCCGCTGTTTCGCAGACACAAGAGCGTAAAACAACAGCAAGGACTCTCAGGAAGAGAAAGCAAAGAGAAGGTGCCAGATTTCTCCTGCTGGCAGTCTGAGAATAAAGAGAGCATTTTGTTCCCACAATGTGTGAGGCATTAAAAGGATGGTCTCTCGACCTCTATCCTCTACCCCCCCTTGTTTCAGATCTGTTGTCGCAGATAACATACTCCCGCCATCGAGGCCAAGGCTTCCTGGGACGGTTTTGCGTCATTCCGGTTCCGGTCAGTGGCGTGTTGGTGTGTGGGGGAAAACAAACAAGGCTGTAGATCTGTCGTTCTTTTGTATGTGGTGATACTGAGGAACTATGGCAAACTCTAAAGGGACTATGCTTGCCTTTAGGTACTATTTTCTTTGGTGTTTGCTGACTAGACATACCCCCCCCCCCCAGTTGCCCGGGGGGGGGGGGGGGGGCTCTTTCAAAATATTCTGCCTTGTTGCTTTGTTTTCTGTCATTTCTACTTATTTTCTGCCTTAATGGTCCATTCACCTGTATTTTTTCGATAAAGTCTTACGTGCTTTCTCTTCGGATTGATAATTGGGTACATGTATTGAGTGCATTTTTGGCTCTAAGGAGGTGAAATATGCGGAAGCAATTTTAGGTAATTTATGCCTGTTTTTAAATATGTTTTGGTGTCCTTATGTATGCTGATATTTGCATTCAGGTGTGTTTTTTAAATCTCCCCTGTGCGATAAATCGGACGGAATGGTCCTACGCCGGGGGCATGTCCTTAGATTATGTGCGCGAATGCATTGATATGTGTACTTAATTTTCTTTTCTTTTTTTTTTCCTGTTGAAGTTTTGTGTGTTTTGAAGCGGTTATGGCCCTGATATGGCTCTGCGCAGTCTGCTGGCTTGAAACAACAATAGAAGAAAAGAAAGAAACTAGACGTGTGGTGCTGCCATACTAAGGGGTCTGTTGTTTTCACGCTACTTGCTAGAATGCAGGTGGCGAGTGGAGACGGCGAGCAAAAAACGTGCACTATGAAACAGACGCGAGGCGGAAGTAGATTTCTCACCAATGTACTGCGCTTTTATATATATATATATATATATATATATATATATATATATATATATATTATATATATATATATATATATATATATATATATATATAATAGAGGATGGAGTTGTCATCAAACATAAATCGATTTTCACCGCCATCTTCCTTCAGTTTTAGAAATACCACAAACTTGTTCTTGTAGAATAAATCAGAAAAGATATTTTCCTTCGTGCACATTAACTTGAAATGGGACTATCCTCTCAAATGATGAAATGGTTTTGAATAATTTGTTGGGGGTGTAAAATTTGTATCACTGTTCGCTGTAAATGCGGACGAAACAAAAAAACGTAGGTCGGGATAGGGAGGCCAAATTATACCAGCGAATTTGAAATAAGTGCATTTCTAACTTAATCGTGACCCTTTAAAATTTCATTGTGTGCACATTTGTAATCTTCCGAAGCGATGTTTTGAAACGTTAGGCTTTAGATTTCGTAGATATCGTTGTGTTTATGGTTTTCAACCAAATATACCGATAGGGCTGTGTATACTGATATCTCATCTCTCATCTCTCTCCCTTGCTGGGGTTGGCGGTAGGAGCCATGCTCGACATCACAGGTTTTCTCCAGATCACACGATTGAGACATCTATGGGCGACCTCCTGGATCCCCAGACCACAAACTTTAGCGATGTTGTTGAAATAGGGAAAAGAGTGGCAGAATGGTTCAGACGTTCGCCTGCCAATAACTAAATTCGAGGTTCCAGGGGTTCGCTCCCCGTAGAGGCCTCGACTTTTCTCCTCAGTTTGACCGGAAAATCTAACTGAACGTCTAAATCTAGTCCTTCGGAAGGGGACGAAAAACGAGTCGGATCCGTGTTCATTCTGGCTGGGCACGCTAAAGATCCCACGGCAGTTGAAAATCGTGAAGAGCAGGGCATTGCCCGGCTGCCTTGGTAAAAAACATTGGAGAGATAGGTTGATTTCCCAGGTCCCACCCCTTGAAAACCAATTAGACTTCTTGCCTTTCTGAGGTCTTGCTCAAAAAAAGAAAGTGAATATGAATGTGAATTCGAAGCGAGAAGGAGGGGATGGGCGCCACCCTCGTGGTGCAGGGCCTGGGAAAAGTTGAGGTCTCTGCCATCTCAGTTCCCTACGACCCCAGGATTATGGAACTATCTAGGTAGGACCTCAGGACTTAGCCAGCTCAAGGGTTGATGTGCAGGCTTAAGGCATGTGTCGTGATATTCTGGATCTTCTCCATCACACGGCACCTGTGACGTTAGTGCATATAGAATTCATTACGAGCGCGGAGACGTCATCTTGAGAAACTGAAATTGAAATTGATGTTGAAATAGGAGGTGCGCTGTTGTCCCTTTCCCCTCCTCGCCTCCGATATGCTGCCACTGAATTTCCTCGCGAAAAAATCGCCTATCTACAGTGTGAGAAACTGACTTCAGAACCAAGGTGTCCTGATGCAGGAAACTATACCGCTACAGCCAACACGCAAAGCCAGAACAAGATTGAGGCAGCCGAGATGTGGTTTCTTTGAAGAATGTTGACAGTTCCATGGACAGCAAAGAAATCATGCTAGACAGTCTTGAAGGAGGCAAACATGAAAAGATCATTCATAACGAAGATTAGGAAAAGTCAGGCAACATTGATAGGCAAGTTTGTGAGGAAAAGGGAATTAGAGCACCTGGTCACAACAGGAAAGCTGGAGGGAAACAGAACACCAGGTAGACCCAGGGAGAAAATAGTGGACGGACTTGCAAGGTGGCTGAGGACTAGAGAGGGTGGAAGATGTGTTTGCGGCAACAAGGGATAGAAAAAGATGGAAGGCCATGATCGCCAACGCCATGCGGCAGGACACATGATGATGATGATGATGATGATGATGATGATGATGATGATGATGATGATGATGATGATGACCTCGAAAGATGAAAGTCTGCAGAAACAGTAGCCTGTCTTGTACTGAGACTGCTTGGGGCGAGCAGGGTGGGTGGTATCACAATGATACTTCTTTTAGTCCAAGGCCGATCCACACAATCGCCGTGCTCTGTGTTGTTTTGTTTTGCCGTGTGGTTCTCGTTAGCTCGTAGTACAGGGCTATCGCTTTATCAAAAGTCTGACCTTTTGTGAGTGAGCAAGTAGAAGAGAGGGAGACGCCTGTGAACAAACAAGTTCTGTTTTCTTCAAGGGAGAAAAGAGTAACATGAAGATGTATTTGTTAAACTGACCACACACGCTCCAAGCAGCAGAGAAGAAGAAGAAGAAAAGAGAGAGAGAGGGGAGAGACGGAGAAAGAGACAGACAGACAGACAGACAGACAGACAGACACAGAGTGAGGCAGAGAGAGAGTACAGAGAGAGACAGACAGATAGACGTACAGACAGACTCAGAGTAAGATAGACATACAGACAGAGAGACATACCAGACACAGAGTAGAGGCGGAGAGAGATACAAGAGAGAGACAGACAGACGTACAGACAGACTCAGAGTAAGACAGACATACAGACAGAGGTAACGACAGAGATAGAGAGACAGAGAGAAAAGATGGAGAAAGAAAAAGACAAAACGACAGAGACAGAAAAAATGGCAGTTAGAAGGGGGGGAGGGAAACAAAAAGAGAGAGCGAGATAAGAAAAAAGGGAGAGAAGGGGTAGAGAGACAGAGAGAGAGAGACAGACAGATAGACACAAGAACACAGAGACAGAGATAGAGACAGAGAAGACGGAGAGAGAGACAGACAGACAGAGACAGACAGACAGACAGAGACAGAGAAACAGACAGACAGAGACAGAGAAAAAAACGAGGGAGACAGAGAGAAGAAAGACACACAGAAGAGACAGAGAAACAGAGGCACAGAGAGAGGGAAAGAGAGACAGAGAGGTACAGAGACAGAGAGAGAGAAACAGACAGACAGCGACAGAGAGAGAGAGACAGAGACACAGAGAGAGAGAGACAGAGAGAGAGAGAGCTTATGTCTTTGTGTCTTTGCGTCTGGTGTGTTTATGTTGATTCACGTGTAGTATCAAAGAAACAGAAGCCTTGATGATGTTGATTCTCCGTAGCTTTTTTCTATCGACCTGAAACAGCCTACCTTTATTGTTTCAGATTCAGTTTCTCAAGATGACGTCTCCGCGCTCGGAATGAATTCCATATGCATTATATTAACGTAACAGGTGCCATGTGATGGAGAAGATCAAAAATGATCACGGCACAAGCCTTTAAGCCTGCACATAAACCCACGAGCTGGCCAAGTCCTGGGTCCTATTTAGATAGTTCCATAACTCTGGGGTCGTAGGGAGTGAGTTGGCAGAGACCTCAATTTTTCTCGGGGCCAGCACCACGAGGGCGGCGTCTTTCCCCTCTCCCTCGCTTCAAATTCATATTCATATTATTTTTCTTAACCAAGACTTCAGAGAGGCAGAAGGCTGATTGGTCTTCAAGGGGAGGGGCCTGGGAAATCAACCTATATCTCCAATGTTTTTTACCAAGGCAGACAGGCAATGCCCTGCTCTTCACGATTTTAACTGTCAAGAGATCTTTAACGTGCGCATCCAGAAGGCACACGGGTCCGACTCGTTTTCGTCCGCTTCCGAATGTTGTTGCTGAGTTGGGAGGAAGATGGTAAACAAACAAACAAGCAAACAAGCAAACAAACAAACAAACAACAAACAAAACAAACAAACAAACAAACAAGCAAAGAGGCAAAACTGAAGATCGACGGAAATTCCCCTCACATGGCATAATTACGGTCACGTATTCACAGAAACATAAAGTACTCAGAGAATCTTATACTTCTGAGCCAACATAAATGTCTAATGATGCATTATATTTGCTATAATACATCTCCCCATTAAGATCTCCATAAAAAAGAACATTTTGTGTGTGTTGGGCGTGGTTTGTTTGGTTTCGTTTTGATTTCCATTGTTGTTGTTGTTGTTGTTATTGTTGTTGTGTTGTTGTTGGTGTTGTTGTTAGTGTGTCGGTGGTGTCGATGGTGGTGAAGGTGGTAGTGTTTATGTTTTTTGTTTTTGTTTTGTAATGAAAATCTGATTTAAATGAAAAGATTAACTGTCCAGGAGCAGTGATATTTTGCCAATAAATTCCAGTCCCAAATGAACGAACACTGAAGGTATTAGTATTGGTTTTCCCTCAGGAGTTAACCCTTTTGACACCTTCACTCTATCCACCAGTATCCCACGTTGTTAGCCATGAGAGCAAAGCAAAAACTTAACCCTTTCACTCCCTCATCCTAGCCATCTGCTTCCTGCAGGAAACTGGTGGATAGGGTGCGCGAGTGAAAGGGTTAAAAGGAGAACACGAAGAAGATGATTACTTATCTTAATCGTCTAATGGTTACTTGTCTTAATCGTCTAATGGTTACTTGTCTTAATCGTCTAATGGTTACTTGTCTTAATCGTCTAATGGTTACTTGTCTTAATCGTCTAATGGTTACTTGTCTTAATCGTCTAATGGTTACTTGTCTTAATCGTCTATATGGTACTTGTCTTAATCGTCTAATGGTTACTTTCTTAATCGTCTTAATCGCCTAATGGTTACTTGTCTTAATCGTCTAATGGTTACTTGTCTTAATCGCCTAATGGTTACTTGTCTTAATCGTCTAATGGTTACTTGTCTTAATCGCCTAACACCTTGATAAACTGTTACGTGACAAGGTTTGTCTTTATATCGATCATTAACCTTCTTGACACGTGTGACAATGTCTGTAATCAGTTTCGGAAGCCGGCATCGTCACAACACGCTCGTGTGTTAACGCCCTAGCGGCACACTCAGCCCTAACGGTACACTAAGCCCTATCGGCACACTAAGCCCAACGGTACACTAAGCCCTATCGTTATGTTCAGCCCTATCAGCACTCTTGGTGCTATCAGTATACCCAGCCCTATCAGTATACTCAACCCTATCGGCATTCTCAGCCCTATCGGTATTCTCAGCCCTATTGGTATCTCAGCCCTATCAATACATTCAGCCCTATTGCTATATTCAGCCCTATCGGTGTATTCAGCCCTATCGGTACACTCAGCCCTATCGGTACACCCAGCCCTATCGGTATATTCAGCCCTATCGGTATATTCAGCCCTATCGGTATATTCAGCCCTATCGGTATATTCAGCCCTATTGGTATATTCAGCCCTATTGGTATATTCAGCCCTATCGGTATATTCAGCCCTATCGGTATATTCAGCCCTATCGGTATATTCAGCCCTATTGGTATATTCAGCCCTATCGGTATATTCAGCCCTATCGGTATATTCAGCCCTATCGGTACACCCAGCCCTATCGGTATATTCAGCCCTATCGGTATATTCAGCCCTATCGGTATATTCAGCCCTATCGGTATATTCAGCCCTATTGGTATATTCAGCCCTATCGGTATATTCAGCCCTATCGGTATATTCAGCCCTATCGGTATATTCAGCCCTATTGGTATATTCAGCCCTATCGGTATATTCAGCCCTATTGGTATATTCAGCCTTATCGGTACATCCAGCCCTATCAGTATATTCAGCCCTATCGGTATATTCAGCCCTATCGGTATATTCAGCCCTATTGGTATATTCAGCCCTATCGGTATATTCAGCCCTATCGGTATATTCAGCCCTATCGGTATATTCAGCCCTATTGGTATATTCAGCCCTATCGGTATATTCAGCCCTATTGGTATATTCAGCCCTATTGGTATATTCAGCCCTATCGGTATATTCAGCCCTATTGGTATATTCAGCCCTATTGGTATATTCAGCCCTATTGGTATATTCAGCCCTATTGGTATATTCAGCCCTATCGGTACACCCAGCCCTATTGGTATATTCAGCCCTATCAGTATATTCAGCCCTATCGGTACACCCAGCCCTATCGGTATATTCAGCCCTATCAGTACACCCAGCCCTATCTGTATTATCAGCACTATCGGTACACTCATCCCCATTGGTACACTCAACCCTATCGGTACATTCAGCCCTATTGGTATATTCAGCTATATCAGTATACTCAGCCCGAACGGTATACTCAGCCCTATCGGTACATTCAACCCTATCGGTACACTCAGCCCTATCGGTACACTCAACCCTATCGGTACACTCAACCCTATTGGTACACTCAGCCCTAGGTACACTCAACCCTATTGGTACACTCAACCCTATCGGTATACTCAGCCCTGTCGGTACACTCAGCCCTATCGGTACACTCAGCCCTATCGGTACATTCAGCCCTATGGTATATTCAGCCTTATCGGTATTCTCAGCCCTATCGGTGTTCTCAGCCTTATCGATATTCTCAGCCCTATCAGTATACTCAGTGCTATCAGTGTACTCAGCCCTATTGGTATACTCAGCCCTATCGGTATACTCAGCCCTATCGATATTTTCAGCCCTATCGGTGTTCTCAGCCTTATCGGTATACTCAGCCCTATCAGTATACCCAGTGCTATTGATATACTCAGCC
>CM060308.1:7148067-7150567 GCA_030674185.1 Monoplex corrugatus | reverse complement strand
GAAAGAAAGAAAGAAAGCCCTAAGACCATCATTCCATGACAAAAATGTATGAACGACATATTCTCATACATTTCCAACAATATTCACATCGTGTTTTAACTGTTCTGGCAGTCCACCATTCTTCTCGTTTCATGTCAAGTGATCGTGTTATCTGATGCTTCTTCTAATTTAACCCTTTGACTCCTGCACTCTATCCAACCAACTGCAAAAAAACTTAACCCTTTCACTCCCTCACCCTTTCCACCAGTTTCTATCAAAAACTTAACCTTTTGATTGTCTCACCCTATCCACCAGCTTCCTGCAGGAAGCTGGTGGATAGGGTGAGACAGTCAAAAGGTTAAGTTTTTGCTTTGCTGGCATGGTCGACAGTTCAGGATGCCGGTGGACAGGGTGCGGGAGTCAAAAGGTTAAAAACACAGTGATCCCTTTTATCATAAGCGCTCCATGCAAACCTGACAACCATCTTCTGTTAGCCTCCTGGAGCCTTCATTACGACATGCAAGAAACAGCTCTTCAGACGGAAAAATGAATCCACATTATCTGTCAAACGCTGTAAGCTTAACCCTTTGACTCCCCCACCTTATCCACCAACTGCAAAATAATTAACCCTTTGATATCCAAACCCTATCCACCAGCTTCCTGCAAAAAGCTGGTGGATAGGGTGACGGAGTCAAAGAGTTAATTTTCTGTTTCGTTAACATGGTTGACAATGCAGGATTCTGGTGGACAGAGTGCAGGAGTCGAAAGGTTAATTCACTAGAATGATTGCTTATTATTCCCCACCTTGCCTGTCTCACCTGTCGGCGTCACCGGGTTCAGTGTTGGCCGTTGCACTCTGTGACACCGCCACTCTCTTCCAAACGGCTCTGTCTTGACTTTTGTGGACAACTTTTTGAATATTTAAGCCACTGATGTTGGTTATGTTCTCGATGTAAGAGATTGGAGGTCTGCCTTTTTTTTTTTTTTTTTTCCCTGTTTGCCTTTGTGTTTTTTTTGTTGTTTTTTTCCTGTTTGCCTCTGTGTTTTTTTGTTGTTTTTTTCCTGTTTGCCTCTGTTTTTTTTTTGTTTTTTTTTCCCTGTTTGCCTCTGTTTTTTTTTTGTTTTTTTTTCCCTGTTTGCCTCTGTTTTTGTTTTGTTTTTTTTTCCTGTTTGCCTGTTTTTTTTTGTGTTTTTTTTTCCTGTTTGCCTCTGTTTTTTTTTTTGTTTTTTTTTCCCTGTTTGCCTCTGTTTTTTTTTTGTTTTTTTCCCTGTTTGCCTCTGTTTTTTTTGTGTTTTTTTCCCTGTTTGCCTCTGGTTTTTTGTTGTTGTTTTTTTTCCCTGTTTGCCTCTGTTTTTTGTTGTTGTTTTTTTTCCCTGTTTGCCTCTGTTTTTTGTTGTTGTTTTTTTTTCCCTGTTTGCCTCTGTTTTTTTGTTTTGTTTTTTTTTCCCCTGTTTGCCTCTGGTTTTTTTTGGGTTTTTTTCCCTGTTTGCCTCTGTTTTTTTTTGTTTTTTTTTCCCCTGTTTGCCTCTGTTTTTTTTTTTTTTTGTTTTCCCTGTTTGCCTCTGTTTTTTTTTTGTTTTTTTTCCCTGTTTGCCTCTGGTTTTTTTTTTGGTTTTTTTTTCCCTGTTTGCCTCTGTTTTTTTTTGTTTTTTTTCCCTGTTTGCCTCTGGTTTTTTTTTGTTTTTTTTCCCTGTTTGCCTCTGGTTTTTTTTTTGGTTTTTTTCCCTGTTTGCCTCTGGTTTTTTTTTTGTTTTTTTTTCCCTGTTTGCCTCTGTTTTTTTTTGGTTTTTTTCCCTGTTTGCCTCTGTTTTTTTGTGGGTTTTTTTCCCTGTTTGCCTCTGTTTTTTTTTGGTTTTTTTCCCTGTTTGCCTCTGTTGTTTTGGGTTTTTTTCTTGAAAAATGGTTGTCACGAGATCTGTGTTCTTGCTACGTGAGATATGGCCAATGTATTTCAGTCTTCGCTTGTTGATGTCTGCTGATAATTTTCTGGTGGTATCAAGTTCTTCCAGGACATTTTCGTTAGTTCTTCTATCTGTCCATTTGACACGTAGTAGTCTCCGATAAAACCACATCTCTACTGTCTCAAATCTTTTGTGAGCCCCAGCAGCTCAGTTGGTTTGAGCGTCGGATTCACATGCTAATGGTTGTGGGTTTGAATCCCGGGTGCGCTATATTAAAACTGGCCTTTTCACTGCTCCATCTGAACATCATTGTTGTTCTGGTGGTGTCACTATAGGATTAAATAAGTCCCCCTTCCCCCACTTCCCTGGGATGGTTATCCCCGTCGGCCATATCACCTGAGATGGGTGTCGACGTAAAAACTGAACCAAACCAACCAACTCAAATCTTTTGCAGTCAGCTTTCCCTGAGAGTCCTGGCTTCGCAGCCATAAATCATGATTGGCCAGATAAAACATTTTAAAAGTGTCTTTTTTCGGGTTAAAAAATACTGAGGAGTTATTCGGCTCTGAGCGCCTTTTACTCAGAATTGTGTGTGGTATGGACATGTTTTGAGGCTGGG
>CM060308.1:6964482-7085467 GCA_030674185.1 Monoplex corrugatus | reverse complement strand
ACAAATTTGACAAAGAGAACTACTCTGTGTGGCTGTGTGAATACGCCGAGGATCTGTCCCACTCGCTGACTTTCCAGACTTGTAATCTTGTCTCAGGTGAGAAATCGTTAGGGACATGTAGGTAGTTAAAGATGGCCCTGTAACCCAAAACATCCTGTGATGGAAGTTTTTCAGTAGGGCCGTCCAGTAGTTGGGGAAGAATACTTAGAACAGTGTGTACGTTCTCTGGACAGTATGTATGTTTTGAAGTGTTAGAGAAATGTTCATGTGTTTCATGAAGCTGCATCATTTTGAACACAGATGATGAGTATGGGGTCTGACCATGGTGATTGAGAAAACACCTTCACTCGCCGTACTGATGTGTTCATCTTGATTTTCTGTATATATCCATGATACTTAGTTCATTGAAAAAGTCGCTGAGAGAAAATCTTGGTGCGTTCATTGCAAAATGTGTTATTGTTAAATGGGTGATAGCAACTTTCATTTCCACTGTTTTGACAGTATGCTTTTTATGTTTGACATCTTTGATTTGCACAGTGTGACATTTACAAATAGGACAACATTACCACTCAATAATTTTCAATTAAACGTACAAGTGGAATTTTTTTATTGCAAAAAGTGTTCAGACATCCAGTACAAATCAGAAAAATCCGTCATTAGACCTTTAGATGATTGGACATGAATGTTTGTGCAGGAATGTTCCAGCGGCTAGACAAGATGCGAAAGCACGCTTTTGGCAGCATGGTCATTTTCGGTGAGGACAAGAAAAACCAGATTGGTGGTGTCTGGATTTGGCGTTCACATGAGCTGGCTTTCACTGTAAGTGATCATTACATCTGAAGATATTCTCCTTTCATTCTCTCTCTCTTTTATCCCTTTCGCTAATCAAAGGATTAACACCCACTCCACCCCCCCAAAAAAGACTTACAGACTAAAGGTAATAAAGCTCAGTCATTGAATTGATGGGAGATTGTGGTTTTGTGTTTGCGCATGTATATAACCTAGTGTTGACACTTGAGGTGAAAAGTAAACTGTTCATCCAGCCAGCACTTTTTTCTGTAACTTACCTGTACCCTATTGTTGGAATGAAAAGATGACCATGTAAGTATGTTTAAATATTTTTAAGTTCGTATCTGCAGCCTATCTTGTTTAAGTATTTTTGATTAATTTCGTATCTGCAGCCTATTTGACCTCTTCAAATGATCGTGTCATTCCTGTGCTTCACTTTCTCTACTGTTACCTGGTTCTCAAAGAATTGCATACAAAAATAGTATGGTATGCTACAAGACTGATGGTATTGTACCTACCTGTCTGTGTGACCTTTGACGTGGTGTTAGCCCTGATATAGCTGTAGTAGTCAGCTAGGCTATAAGCAGTACGAACTGAACCGTCTTTGTGGCCATCTCCAAATGTACATCCCTGCTCGACCTCCGCCATTCTGCTCTTTTTCTGTGTCTGATCCATGCAACTGGAATGAGCCTCCACTGTCTCTTCAACAGAAATATTCTGTTTTCAGTATGAAGTGATGGTTTTTTTTGTCCAGCAGTGATTTCCCCTTCTATGTGCCACCCCTCCATCCCGTCTTGTGACACCCCCACCCCCCACCCCCATCTGTCTTGGTTTGTGTGTGCTTGGTGCCCTGGAGTTTTTGTCATTGTGAATGAATGTTTTCGTGTTTCGATAGTTTTGATTTGATTTGTATGCTCAAGATTTTGAGCCTTGTGAATATTATTACTGTTTGTATTAGTGGTTCATTTTTGGTTATTAGAGATAGTTCTCTTTCTCTGATTTGGTGTGCCGTTTTCTTTTTGTACCAAGTGAGAGTTGTTCTGTTTGTTTTCGTGTGCTGTTTTCTGTTTGTTTTCGTGTGCTGTTTTCTCTGTGTGGTTTTACACCCTCTCAGTCTTTCACCACTGAATGATTCACTAGTTTAGTGGTGTTAGTTCCGGAGGGAACAGAAAGGTCAGGTACACCGAGTCTCCAGCGCATTTGTTGCGTCTGGGGTGACACAGATGCCTCACAACCATTTTCTGCAATTTTTTATTTTGTATGTATGTGTATGTGCTTGTTCGTGACTTTGTAAAATGCGATGACATTTGCTTTTTTGACGTCCTCCTCTCCTTTGTTATGAAACCTTCCCTGTTATGAAAGTCTAACCATCATATATTGCTACCTACTTCCGCGAAAGCTCGTCAACCCATTGTTTCGCATGTTATGATGCTTGGCTGTCTTAGGTTTTATGACTAATCTGTACACAATGACAAGACCATGAACACGGTGTATGTAGCTTGTCATTGCTATGGTCCAAGTCTTGTTTACTCTAGCCATTCGTATTTTTCATTTTTGTGGCACTTGCTTAGAGATGCGAACTGATCTGATTTGATAGAAGCTCCTCCAGTTTTAGGGCTTTTGATCCCGTCTCCATCTTTTATGTGGCACTCTTGATTTTCTTTTATGGTGGAGGGGGGGGTGCACTTGCATTGGTTCGATGCCTCCGAAACCCTTAAGTCTTTCCCAGTGGCTAGTGCGCAGCATGGCAAGTTCCCAGCTGCCATGCTGTTGGCGTTTTTCTTCTCTGTTGGCACGCCATTTTTTCTTGTGAATTTTATTTTACAGTACTAAAGAATGATTAATGGCAAAGCATTTGATATTACCAGAAAGCTCAAAATGTGATCTTTGCGGGCATGTTATTTTCAAATAAGAATTTCAAAAACTTGAACGCACTGTTATGACAAGAACAGTCTAGGTCACAGAGCATAAACCAGAAGCATGTGTACGTCTCGGTAATTACTGAAGTTTAGAGGAACTTTTGAAACCTCTCTCTTTCATACACACACACAGACACACGCGGAGAGAGAGAGCAGTCAACGCAGGTGGTTTATAATAACTTGTGAAGAAGCACATGCCCCACTTAGCACATAGACAGTCTGTCAAGGAAGAAAGCGCTAACTCATGGCATTTGAATTTCCTGGTCTGGGGGTCACTTTGTGTCGTTAACAGTCAGAGCATCAAGTGTAAAGCTATACCAAGCTAGAGGGGCAGCAGATGCACACTTGTGGCTTCATTACTTTGTCACTCCATGTTGCAAATACATACCTTGTTTTTTTATTTTTCTTCTCTGGAAGTTGGCATCCCGCCATGGTAGTATTTTTGTAGGATAAGAGTTCTTAAACCTTCCATAATTGGTGATTTTTCATTGACATTTACTTTTGTGTTTGATACAGCTGAGCCCTGACTGGCAGATTGACTACGAGTCGTACAGGTGGACCAAACTGAACCCTGATGATCAAGCCACCAAGAAAATGATTAACGAATACATGCTGTGGGAAGGTGACTTTGGTGGCAAGACAGTCAACCAGGGCAAGATCTTCAAGTGATTGCATATCATTTCTTGAAGTTCCATCAACAAATCCCCGACTACAGACTGACTGACTGACTAGACCTTCATATGGTGCGATTAAATTGTAAATCAGGCTGTGAGGAGCTGCTGCATCTGTCGTTTGTGATCAGTGAATGGCTGGTTGTGTGAAAGGAGGGTGGTTTCTCCCAGCAGGATTTATAAATAATTAGACAATGCCATGATAGTTTGGGGATTGTGATGGAAGTGTGCCCTTGCAGTGATGGTGATGTGCCTTGCCAACATTGCAGACTGTCCGCTCTTTTAAATTAATAAAAGTGTTCTACAATGTGTGCAAGGCTTTTGTTTTTTGTGTGTTTGTTGTGTTCTTGAGCTTTGAAAACTTAATGAACAGTTGGCTTCTGAGAGTTGCAAGTTAGTAATCTGTGAATCTCTACTTACAGTCATTCATCTGAAGTTGCCAACAAACTTTCAGGGTTCTTTGAAGGAAGTGTTGGTCTCATAGTCTCACCTGTCAGCATAATTGGGTTTAGTGTTGGCGGCTGCACTGTGACACAGCTACCTGCCTCCAAATGGCTCTGTCTTGACTTTTGTGGACAACTTGTATATTTAAACCGCTGATGTTATGTTATGAGATTGGAGGTGTGTCTATCTTCCTTTTGCCTCTGTTTTTCCTTGAAAAATGGTTGCCATAAGACCTGTGTTATTGCTACATGACACATGGCCAATGTATTTTAGTCTTCTCCTGTTGATGTCTGCTAGTGATTTTCTGGTGGTAAGTTTCTACCAGGACACTTTCATTAGTACTTCTGTCTGTCCATTTGACAAGGAATAGTCTCCAATAAAACCACATCTCTGCTGCCTCAATTCTTCTGCCATCAGCAATCAACTGCACAAAATGACACTGGCCTCATTGTAGTCTACTAAATAGCAACAGATTTTGTATCAGCATTTGTCAAGAGTGGTGGTAAAATGGAAGTAACAATGACAAAACACTAACGAGAGCAACCATAAACCAAACTCAAAACCCTCCCCTTGGGGGGACGCTCACACACAAAAAATGGCAACCAAAATAAAATGCCCTCTCAAAAACAACCAACTAACCAAATCAAACAAAACTACCCAACTGTTTAATCCTGTCCCATTCACTCCGGCTGCATCCGGCCAAACACACTCTCCCACATCTGTTCACTCCGGCCGGTGACTGCCGCATGTTTGCATACATGGCCAGTACTTTTCCATCAAGCTGTAACCATAAGCTAGCTCACTGTGAATGGATGAAATTTGGCGGGTAGGCCCACGAAGGACCAATGAACTGTTACACTAGATTAAGACGCCACCACTGGCATCATTCACAAGAGAGAAGAAGGAAATGACCGCATTCCATTCTTGTCTTTGTGTGAAGGCGAGAAAGATGGCGAATACTAGAAGTTTCACTGCAAGCTATGCAAATGGGAGAGGGCTAAACCTTTTCAGTGTCAAGTATATTGTTTTGCTTTTGTGACCTGGCCACTTCATGGCTGTTTTAGGGTGATCACTTAGTTTCGTCCCGTGGCGGCAGCTGTAGCTCACTGAGTGCTGCCCTGACCTAAAAATAGCTCTGCCTTGTTACCGGCGATCTTGCTACGCTGTACAAGCGCAGTAGTAACTATTACAGGCTGGGGAATTTTCAGCGGATTCGTTATTTTCAGCGGAAAACGACAGGATTTCCGCGGCAGAAAAAAAAAATTCAGCGGTGAAAAAAAAATCGGCAACGAAAAAAAAAAAAAAAACCTCGACGAGTTTTGCGCATTTTAGGTTAGTTTCGATCAACTTCCGGGTTGATATGTACCGGTAGTGTTGACTTCCGGTCAGAGTCGCCATCTTGTGCGTTGGACAACATGTCGCTTTCAAAGATAGTCAATCGTGGCGATAAATTTGACGAGGAAGGTGTGCCAAACAAATGGAGATGGGAGTGGGTAAAAAAACCTGTCAAAGTAGGAGAGGAAGAGGTGTTCCTTGGCGACTTTTTTCGAAAGATCAGCATGAATGGAGTGGCGCGCTGTTGTTGCACAATGTATGACTATAAACGTGCACAGAATACAGTTACAAAATCATTGAAAAGAACTGAAATTGTAGGAGTTGAAAAAAAGAAAAAAAACAACATTTAACTTCAAGGAGAGGCCTTGAAAACATCTGAAAATTGTAAAAATGCTCCCCTGGACCCCACACCATTTTCAGAGGAAACTCTTGCCAAGTGTTCCCCACCCTGCTATTAAAAACAAGTAACTTCAGTTTTCCACTATTATTCTCAAGAGCTTTGGTCTGTAATGTGCATCATTAAAAAGATGAGGGTAATGTTGTACAATAGAATACGAAAATAATTGGAGCTAATTTCACGCACTTTTACGGGTGTTTTCGGTTCTGCTCGATGTAAAGAGACGTAAGACACCCTTACCTTCGATGTAAAGAGACGTAAGACACCCTTACCTACTCGCTTTGACCAGTCCTTCCCCACAAACATGCATTAAATATCCCTGAATGACTGGCGACCATAACCCTGATCACGTGGGTGACGTGGGTGAAAACGTCATCACTGTTTGTGTGTTTTTATTTGAAACCGAAAATAGGAAACACGTGGTAATGTTTACATCTAGATCGAGACCAGTAAACTCCGGAAAATGCCGAAAAAAACGCGGAAAAAGCCAAAAAAACGCGAGGTAACCGAAGGGGTAAACAAGTGTTGCACTGCACACATATTTTAGGTCGGTGATTGCACTGACACACGTGGTTGATGTTACTATTTATAGACAATAACTCCCCACTAGTGATGACGTTGTGCCCATGTGATCAGCAACCAAAATGGCGTGCAGGTGACTGCTGGAGCTGTGGTCGCCAGTCATTCTGGGATACTTTGTGCATGTTTGTGGGGAAGGACTGGTCAAAGTGAGTAGGTAAGGGTGTCTTACGTCTCTTTACATCGAGCAGAACCGAAAACACCCGTAAAAGTGCGTGAAATTAGCTCCAATTATTTTCGTATTCTATTGTACAACATTACCAAGATGAGATTTTTCTCAATAAAATGATACGTAACTCAACGCGTTATGTGCAGATAAGTGTCTTAACTAAACGCACAGAGAAGAAAGAGAATGAAAGACGGTGTTGACATGATTTTCAATCTTCGACCGTGAAATGATCAATGCTCCAACACCGGTAAAATCCAAATGCCAGTTCTCGAATTAAAGTAAAGGCACATTTTAGAAGAATGTTGTCTGTAGAGTTGTCTGTAGAGGACGGCTGTTTTTCATTTTTCATTTTTCGCGGCTCAGGGGCTATGTACAGCATATCGTAATAACACATGTGACAGCTAAGGTAAACAGGTATGCCGGTGAGGCGGATGATGGTTACTCAAGACAAACTGGTTCTGGCAGCTCATTAATCTTTTAGCGTCTTCAGTGAATGTTGCTATCATTTCAGTCCTCTGGATAACGCTTAACACGTACACACTTTGTGCTTGATAATTGTGTATAGTGTTGCCTTGGACATTTTTATTTGAAATATTAGTGTACTGAGACGACCAGAGTCAGGTTTTTCATGTTGACGTTGATTATCTGTGTTTATTTTCTTTTGTTTTTGTTTGTGTGTGTGTGTGTGTGCACGTTTCATGAGTGAGACAAATTAGGGCCTAAAGATATTAAGCGAAGTGCAAAGTATTCCTTTCTCTCTCTCTTTGTGTCTGCTTGCATGTTTATGTGTATGCATTTCATGAATGAAATAAGTAGGCCTAATTAAAGACTTTTGAGTATTATTATCATTGTTAAGCAAAATACATAGTATTCTGTGCGTGTGTTTGTTTTTGTTTGTTTGTGTGTGGAGAGAGAGACACAGACAGAAAGATTTCAGTGTAGTTAGACACAGATTTCAGTATAGTTAAGTGGGTATGATATTCAGTTTTTGTTCTTTTTAATACCAGTGAACCTAAAGTTCTCGTAAATGTATAAAGTTTTCTCTCCCTCCCCCCACCCCCCTTCTCTCTCTCTCTCCCTCGCTGTCTGTGTCTTTCCATTTTTTATGGTCGTCTTAGTATCGTGATCCCAATCTTGACTCTTGCATGGACGTGTGTATACGTTCCTACTATGCCAGTAAAGAGGTTGCGGTAACAAGACTATCAGTAAAATGTTGGTGCTAGTGTGAAGGATAATGGAGTCTATGCCGTTATCAGTTATCTTAATTTATCCACAAGAAGCCAAATAACATCCGTCTAGTAAGTCAGTCTGTTAAAACATACTTTATTCTGTATGTGTTTGTTTCTGCTGTAATAAGTGGTGAACTCTTGTTTCCATTGTTGGAAGTTGGTTTATTTTTCTCATGAAACAGTGAAGGCGCGATATTTTCAGAATTGTTCTCCAGATTTTCTATGTAATCTTGTTACGCATATGGCAACAAACCAGTTCGTGTTTGATATCTGTGTGTAGGGGAGAGAGTCTACTTTTCTGTACAGTTGATAATTACATATATGGCTAAATGACCAAAACAGTATTGCGGAAAATGTAGAAACAGTAGTGTTCACGGCACACACAGGCAGCCACACAGTCCCGCTTACCTACTGATGACTCACAGCTCAAAACTGCTGAAGGGCCATGTAGCGCAGCGGGTGAGCAGGAAAACGCCTCTTGCGGGCACCGTGTCCAAAACATAAGTGATCGCCTGGCGGCGGGTTTAGTATCCAAGGCAATATTATATAAAAAGGCCAGCTGCCTTACCAGGAATGCCACACAAGGGAAAAGCTAATTGCTTATACAGATCTGAAACCCAAAGTACTTACATATGTAAAAAAATCATCAGCAGGAGGATTGGAACAGACAACTTTTCCATATCTGCTTCGGCCTTAGACGGATTTTTCTGTCTGTTCTGGAAACCGTAATAAAGATTACACACGGATCACACATCTACACTCAAAACATTTGTGTATATATCGTGAGAGCTGCTTGGCAAAGGCCTCATTGAATGCTTGTTGGCACAAAACAATAAATAAGCGCTATACAATAGACCTTGAAAGTTCTTCCTAATACAAATTTTAAGTCTTGAAAACAGATCGATAGACTAAATTAGACATGATCTTTAACGCATGTGGAAGATTGAATGGGTTTTTGACATGGTAATTGTGAAATCCAAAACAAGTGTGACTGCCCGTGTTTAACTCTTTGAAGACGTAATATAGTTGCCTTGCACAACCACTGTGAACGAGATCAACGGGACCTGCCACACAACCCTTGGAGACGCACGATTTTGGGGGTTTTTCAAAAAATTCTCAAAAATACAGATTTTATATCAAAATAAAATTCAATTTACGCTCTTTGAGCTGAAGCTACATACAAGGACAATACATCTATTCTACTTACCTTCCTAGAAAGTGAAATGGGGTAGGGTTTTGGCTCTGGGAAAGTTTTTGATTGACAGTAATCTAACACAAAGTCAGTAAAACACCCATTCTTGACCAGGTAATCACAAGTCCTTGGTATGACCAGAAGATATAAAAGAACAAACACAGCTTTGTTTTCACACAGGTGAAGCAGCAAAGTGATTATGACGATCCCTTGAAGAAGAAGGCCTAAATGTCGCCATTTTGGTGCAAGGACAGCCGCTCCGGTTGGTTTGGATAAAGGCAAAAACTAACTAATCGGGATAAAATCGATGCAAGGGAAGTAACAAACACTTCAGAAGATAAGTGTTACTATATGTGTAGTTAGTTCCCCTAGACCAGCGACCGGCTTGCATCTATTTTTAAAAACTGCAGCGGAATATCCGCTATCATGTCCTAATGGTTTGGCCAGCTGCAGCGGAATGTCAGCTGTCACGTCTCTAATGGTATGGCCAGCTGCAGCGGAATATCCGCTGTTACGTCTCCGAAGAGTGAAATTAAGCAAACAGGAACCAGAAAAAAATAAACACGAAAAAAGAATAACATGATTTAATACAACAAATGGGCGCAAATTTTCGGCCAACTGGCCTTTGTTGAGCGCAAGATCAAAAACAAACACCAGGTAGTCTACAACATTTTTTGTATCTGGTGTTTGTGATCTTACACTTGACAAAGGCCAGTTGGCTGAAAATTTGCGCCTGTGTAGTATTAAATATGCATTCTTAATTCTTTTTTCATGGTAATTGTGAACAGGGTTTTTAACTCGTAATTTCAGACTTGGTTTTTAATGTGGTGTTAGGTTTTTAATGTGGTGTTAGCCCTGATAGGGCTGTAATATTCAGCTGGGCTCTAAATGATACAAAGATGAAACCATACAAATTGCATACTTGACCATGTGGTCAAGAAATCTGTGAAAAGATATCCATTGCCAAGTATGGTTTCTCGCAATCACTTGAGTTTATGTACTGGCAAGAAATGTGCTTTTTCAACTCGGTAATGAAAGTGTGTTGAAGACAAGCCTCTAATTGTACATCTCTTGCACAGTACGGTCAAGATTTTCTCATGAGAACTGGAAGAGCAGGACTGTTCTCTGGATCATGCATGCACTTTTTTTTTCCTTTTTCAAAACAGTCTGGGTCAGATTTTTAAACTCTAAGGATGTTCCTTGAGGCCCTGGAGGAGAAAAGTAACAGTCCTAAATGAAATGTATGACACCTGAAAAAGCCCAGAGATAAATGTCAAAACCAGTTTTCATTGCACTTCCAAAAATCGGGGGCTATAAAATCATCGTACGATCAGCTTGACGAGACATGTAACAAAAATCCTATTAAGAATAATCATGATGAGGACGAACAGAACCAAAAGAGAAATGGCAGAAGAATGTGGATTTGTCGAAGAGGTCAATCGAGTTGAACAAGGATGTATATTTATGCTTTGTTGATTATACCAAGGCTTTCCGATCAGGTAAGACATGAAGAATTGATCAACCAACTGCAAAGGCTCAATATTGATGGAAAAGATATATAAAAAAAAAAAGAAAAGTGTAATGGGAACAAACAGCAGCAATGAGAACAGAAAACATAAGCCAAAATATCAAAAGAGGGGTCATGCAGGGTTGTGATGTGTCACCAGTTTTGTTTCCAGTGAAACCATCATGAGAAAACTAGAATTCCCTGGTAGGAGGAAAAAATCACTTGTTACACAGATGACATACTAATTGCAGAAATAAAAAAAAAAGGGGGCCTACAAAACCTTGTGAAAATACTAAAAATAGCAAGACTAAAGGTCTGGAGCTAAATAGCAAGAAGAATGAAGTCATGGTAATCGACAAAAAACATGAAATCCCCTCGTGCAAAATAACGGCAAATGGCACAACTTTGAGACAGGTTGATAAGTTTAAACAGCTGGGAATGGTCGTCTCACCAGACAGCAGATGCACATCAGAAATTGCCAGCAGAATCGGCCAAGCCAAAACAGCATTCAAGAAAATGAAAAGTGTTCTTACCAACAAATGCATATCAATTAACATCAGAAGAGAGTTCTTGAATGTTATATATAACTGATACTGTTATACAGTTGCAAGGTGTGGACAGTCAACACGCAAAGCCAGAACAAGATTGTTGCAGCCGAAATGTTTCTAAGAACGTTGAGAGTTCCATGGACAGCAAAGAAAAACGAGACAGTCTTGATGGAGGTAGACGCTAGATCATTGATAAAGAAGATTAGGAAAAGACAAGCAACATATATAGGCCATTTTATGAGGAAAGGGGAATTAGAGCACCTGGTCACAACAGGAAAGCTGGAGGGAAAGAATACCGGGTAAACCCAGGGAGAAAATATTGGACGGCCTTGCAGGGTGGCTGAGGACAGACAGGGTGGAAGATGTGCTTGCAGCAACAGGGGATAGATTCATATGGAGGGCCATGATTGCCAATGCCATGCAGCAGCACACATGATGATGACACTTAACACTCTAAATCTACCCCATCTTGTAGCCATAACTGCTCAATGGAAATGCACAAGCACACACACACACACACACTCTCCAGTCTCAAACAAGTTTATATATACATGACACGGTATTTATTCCTTCAAAATGATGCAAAGTGTCAGTATACACAAATGACATTTCAACACTGAATCCTACAACATACAACAGGAACTTACAAACCGACAACTTTGTACATAATGTCTGATCGCATGATTTAGAAAGTAGCTGCAGTTTTCCAAAACCAATCAACTGTTTGAAAGTTGCTGAACAGTCATTTTGGTAAATAATCTGGACAGTTTTTCGATAAATTTAAAACATGAATTGGAGATGTGATGAATCAACAGGTTTATTTTATTTCTCACAACTGCTGTACTTATTTCACTTAACAGATTTTTGTCATACTTAACTCACCGTTTTGAATTGAAAACACGATACTGTTGAACAAGAATACTCATGTGATGGGTAAGTGGAAGTTCCAGTCCTACTTAGCTTGGAACATAGGGCCTACAATGTGTGTGAAAAAAGAGATATGCTGGCCATATTGCATTTGCCACACACAGTGAAGTCAACAAAACCAAAACTAGAAATGGCAATCCGACAAAAATCCTGTAAACAACGCAAGTTAAACAACCTCTGACATTGTGCAGAATTCAAATGTGGATGGAGCATGGTTTAACTTTTCTATAACAGTATTGCATTTATACTATTAAAAACACCAATCAAAAAAAGAGAGAAAGTGAGGAAACTTGGATGTTAGAATCGCACAGCAGCTGAACCCTATTTTGCACTTAAAGAGTCTCCATGTTACAAACATGCAAACGACCATTTTGTAAAATGCTAAAAGTACACAAACAGATCACGGTAAAAAAAAAAAAAAATCTGCCAGGCAGGTTAAGAGAATATCGAAGCCATTGCTTGGTCCCATCCAGATAACACAAAACTGCTGTTTACATTAATGTTTACTGCTGTCCATTTTCAGCGCTTATTTCGAAAACCTGCATAACTGGAGCGCTATAACAAAGTAGCACTGAAAACTAGAAATTAATGACACAGGAATGGATGATGGAGGGACAGAGCCTAAAGCCATCTACATGTATGTAAAGAGATGTTTGAACAATATTTCATACCACCCCCCCTCACCCTCCCAACAAAAAATCCCTTCAATTCACTTCGGAAGAATTATCATCAAAATGACAGAAAATATGAAATGGATCAAGCCACACTAACATTTTCCATTTTCTATGATTGCTGGTACTTTTGGGATTACTGGAAGAAAATAAAACCATACATTCGTACAACACACAAATCCAAATCATACAAGGAAACTACATAGCAGGGCCAGTATGTTTAAGCCACAAAAACAATCTTATTTCTTACGATCCAAAGCCCTCTCCACACAAATAAGCTATCATTTGTGCCCATTCAGACACAGGGTAAAGCCTCTCCACACAAAGAAGCTATCATTTGTGCCCATTCAAACACAGGGTATTCATAATGTCCTTACACAAGCTAGATATACGTGAAATTTTGGTGAAGAACCATCCAAAAATTCTAAAGGCATCCTTGCTGGCAGTTTGGACATACAAATACGACAAGCTCAATCACAGATTTCATTGATTATCTGAATTGTTGACATCATTACTTCTTTTCTTTTTCTTTTTTTTTCAAAATCAAAGTGAATACAGAAGAGCAGCAATGCTTGATCTTTACTGGATCCCACCTGAATCGACAGTGCATTTTAACCTTGGACTCCCGCACCCTATCCATCAACTGCAAAAACTTAACCCTTTGACTCCCTCATCCCATCCACCAGCTTCCTGCAGGGTGCGGGAGTCAAAGGTTTAAGTATCATCGTCAAGTGATACAACACTGTAATACCTGTGTAGCCTACCTTCTCATCCTGCCGACAAAGATGGGATCACTTCATTCAAGCTTGTGCATCAATTTGACAGACAAGTGACAATCTCAGTTAAGATTCACATGTAAACAATACAGTACACTGTTGAACAAACATACATACATAGATAATTTACAGATGATACTTGTACTGCTTTCTTCTACCTTCACTGTTTCATTTCTGATGTTAAAAAAAATGAAAATAACAGAATGGCAACTGGAAAAAAACATCCAATCTATATTTGGATTAAAATATAAAGCAGATGAACACCTAATTACAAGACGCACACACTTCACATGAAATAATAAAACAATAAATGTATAGGCCTACCTTGTCAAACATACTATGTCTTTTTACATCATGCTACTCTGAAATTACACAGTGGGGCGTGTGTATGTGTGTGTGTGTGTATGTGTGTATGTGTATGTGTGTGTGTGTGTGTGTGTGTGTGTGTGTGTGTGTGTGTGTGTGTGAGTGCGTGTGAATTCATAAAAACAAACTGCACGGACTAATGTAAAGACACCAATTCAAAAGATGAAACATAAGAATGCAAGCTAACACACATGAGTGTAATGTGACAGTTATGCAGAGCAGTTTGCTGCCAGCAATTACCAGAATGAACTGGGACACAATCAACATCATACACATACTGACGTCAGAACAATTGTTTTGGAAATGATACCAATCTTGAAGTAGAATCTCACCTTTCACAGACATAAAGGAAGATTTCTTTAGTTAGAAAGTTATTTCATAAGTCAAAAAGAAACTGACTATTTATCCAAAGGCTGATTTTAGCAAGTTAAGAACTGGTTAATTCACTTTACGAAGCTGGCTAATTTATTCAAGATCAAATTTAAAAACCTGAACACAAAATGCTGCGTGGTACACACTGGGACACTGTGTAACATGAACACACAACACAGCAATAAATGGGACTCCCAATTCACTGCTTTATACTGATACGGCAAAAGCATTTTGCCTTTAAAAAAAAAAAAAAAAAAAAAAAAAAAAGGAAGAGGATGATCACCTCATTTTGATGGCAGACACATTGTGGGCACAAGACAAGAGACAATATCTAATATACCTGGACACTACAGCATTAATACAAAATGCAACAATATCCATCAACCAATAATAATTTCCACATCAGACTCCTAAAAAGGGGGCCATGATCAATGAACACTTCAAATTTATGTAGGCAATCTCATATATATATTTGTGTAAAAATATGACACAATGCAATGAATTGATTGTGACTTCACACAATCACAAAGAGAACCTTAATGTCTAAAACAACAAACTGACGGAGAAGTAAAATACAGATATATCAAGAAATGAATCAATTGCGACATAACACAATCCAGTAAACTTTTACCGCACCACCATGTTAATGCACTCATGTAAGCTTATGACACATGGAGCTGAACTTGTGTGTCATTGTACACAAAAAGGTGCATGTTGACATTTTGAATACTGGTGTTACCGTCTGGAATTCACGTCTTAACACCTTTCACCCCTTCATCGTGGTGATGCAATGCCAAGTGAAATGCTACATGCTCGTTCAGACAAGTAGCCTGCAAAGAGTGACCTGCCAATCATTTCTACACAACAATCAATTAGTCTTGGTTTACATTCTTACATGTGCACTCAATATCAGAGAAACACCCTGTATGTGATGTTCCACTCATGCATGAAGTCTGCATGATCAGATAATTCAATCCTTACTGCAAGTAAACTTACCCACTCATTTTTATTCATCGGAAAACTGTACCATCATAAAAATGCTGTAGAAATCTAGTGACAGTCATACAGGATGGCCGTGCGTTATGCAATGATGTTGCAGTAAAATGTCTCTAATGCACAGTAATTGTCAAAATCAATCATAAACATCATGATGCTGCAAATTCATTTATACTTACTGTAAAGACCTATCAAAATTATATTCATTTATATCGACTGTCAAAACCTGTTAACACAATACACTCCACTTTCAGACTTTTTTTTTCTTCTTTTTTTTTTTAAAGACAAAGTGTCTCCGAACTCTGAGTAGGCCACTTCAATAAGCATTATCACTGCAATTACCATGTGATGGAAAATGAAAAAATTCAGTAATATTCACATGTTTCAAACTTGCAAAAAACACATGACTATGCGGTCTTAGACTTTTGTGTCACGTCTTTCTTCAGAGAGAATCTTGTAGCCTACAGAGATTTTAATGCCAAATGATGTCTGATCATAGGCCCATAATTTGTTTGAATTGAGCTCACTCCACTGCAAGCAGCAAACAATCCCTGTCCTATTCTTGGGAAGTCAAAAAGATGAGATGACAAGAGCCAGGTTATGCACTAATATGTGGGTCAGCATTTCTGACATCTTTGTTCCCTTTCCACTTATATTCTGTGCTTGTCATATTTGGATAAAGGGACAGTTTTATGTTTTGAGCTGTTCACCAACAATATCATGGGAAGATGTCGGATTCTGGACACTGTCCAGTCAAACGTAAACACTAACGTTCAGATCAAAGAAAAGTATCCGGTAAATCAAAATCAGTACATATTAAACACGATTCAACAGGTCACTCAAAGCAGGTTATTTCAGTTCATTCAGCATCTAACAGAATCTAACATTACACGCTAACTGATGACATAATACACAATCATTTCAAACGATAAAATTGAACACTATCTACAAGACGTAGTGAAACGCACCAGCAACCTGACAAACATAGCCACCAGGCCAAATGAATCCTGAACTGAAAAACATGAACTTTAAACTAAAAAAAACCACTATGCACATGTGTTCCAAATGAGCACTACCAGGCTGTACATGGTACCAGTCTCTAGTGCTGTCCATGGAGTGATGGACTGGAGAACGGTGCCCACCAAACCAGGCTTTGCAAGTGGGCAGCTTTGCGCAGGGAGAGTGGAGTTCAGCCATCGAACATGATGATGTATCGGATACAGATCTGCTGCGGATCATGGACCACGTACTCGTTGTACTGCATCAGAGGAGTCTTGCCTTCGTACATCATGGGCTTCAGCTGCCCCAGTGGCATGGTGGCACCTAGAGACACATGTACAATGATCAGTGTTATCACAGCAACCACACGAGTCTTTAGACAGCACTTTTGTGAGTCTCATAGATATAGAAAATATAAGCCAGCACACAAAACATAACCAATGACCACGCAGGAAAAAAACTGAGCTGGTGTCCAAAAATGTGTATTTCTGTTCTCAAATTTCCTCTGTGTATGTGTGTGTGTGCGTGCGCGTGCGCGTGTGTGTGCATGTGTGTGTGTTTAAAACATATTTCATTTTTTATATTAAAATCTGTTCAACAATATTATTGATTTTCTTGCATTAAAAATCTGTTCAACAATAACAATTTGTTCAATGACAAAAAGAGTCTGAAACCAGAAAGAAACATTTTCACTGAAAACAAAGGAATAGGAATGAAGATACCCATTCAACAACAATATATGTGTCCAGTAACAATGAAGAAATATTCAAAAGAAAATGACCAGCAGGGAAGCAGTTTCAATCTCTGAGTGAGGGGGAAGGTATCCAGAATGTTTGCATGCTTAAACAATTACTGACACTATTTGTATAGACAGCAGTTTTCCTCCTGTTTAATCATCAACTACATGTTACTGGGCTCTTGCTCCTTTGAATTCTCTCCTGCCTCTGTGCCAACCAACATGAAGTTTTTAGTGTGTAAAACAGTCACACTCCATCTTCAAGGGTGAAACTCTTGTCCTGGTAGATGCAGGGGTGGATAGAGTGAGGAGAGGGAAGGGGTTAATCTCTATCTGATCCGGGAATCAAACTCAGACTTCTTCTATCCTGGGCAGGTACTCTGACCACAAGGCCCTCACTCCAAATGTAGCACCCATGATTCACAGTATGGTAATCATGACCATGAAGGAATCTCCAGTCAATTCTACATACAAGTGGCCTACTCATCCTTTATCACCTGTTATGCATCATTAATATACATTTAAAAAACACCATGATTACATAACACACTTTTAAAAAAACACAACAATTATATATCTGTTATCAATAATAGTGATACAATCCAAATGGAGCGCCAAACACTCACCATATGGCAAGACAATGTCAAAGTCTGGGTCTGGTGCCATCTTGCCCAGGATCTTCAGGCTGTTCACATCTTCATCATGGTGGTCCTCCTCCTCAAGACTGAAATCTTCTATTGAATTACCAAGCGCAACCTTCACAGAAGAGAAGAAAACACAGAAAGAAACAGATTATATGTCTGGCAAGGCTGTTTATCCCGTTCTGTTTTTCATATACACACTGAGAACTGAACCGCCTGAATTACAAGATTTACCCAGAAAGGACATTAAACATTTTTGTGCTAAGAGAGGCATGTATATCTTAAAGTTAGTGAAACTTACTTTGTCCAATTGGGCTCTTCAACTGGGTTAGCAGTGTCATTTTTCCATCAGTACTTTTTTTCAGTATTCTATGGAGTTAGTGTGGGGACTGCAAAATGACAAAGTGATAAACAACTTCCAAGAGTGCTACATGGTGTATTTTTCCTTTACAAGCTTATACAATTCCATGTGAATGATTTTAAGGACAACCAGAATAAAGTTCCACAATGTGGAATGTTTCTAATGCCTGTAGTTAAACCTGACCCTAAGTCAAAACTGAGTTTACTGTACACAGTTTAATAAAAACCGAATCAACTGAAAGTTGATGTGCGCCTCTATAGCACAAACCCTACTGTGCACACAGAAAAGCAGACACACAGGCACTTTATATAAAATTCTGTCGACAAAAAAATCCTCTACCTGACACAGAAGCATGACCTTACAGCTGCCCACTGCGTTGTAACAATAGCTGCGACTCTTGGTGAAGCAATCTGCAAAGTACACACCCTGAAACACAAAACACATTACTTCAGAGTAAAACAAAAACAAGCCTACAGAATGAAGACTACTTTTTAGTCCAACAATGCAATAAAAACTGCTCAGGGAAATACAGATCCAGTAACTGACAGAAGAACGCAAAGAATGAATACAGAAGAGTCACAACACCACAGATACCCTCTTTAACACACAAGAAAACCTGTGAAGTGCTCAAATTAAAACAAGGGGTGTTCATTCTGAAACTTCTAGAATTCATTCCTCTCTACTATATCAACAATAACGTGAAAAAGCCACAAAAGTGAGTGGTGGTATCATCTGATGCCATTTGGTGTAATCAAAAGAAAATGAAACAAGGCTAAGTTGTGACAACTTAACCATCTTGCAGTTTTCCCCATCAGGTGGTTAGAATACTGTGCTCGTGATGATGATGCAGAAGAAATGGGTTCCACCCCTAATGTGGGTCTGGTATGCCTAACATCCCTGTGGAGTGGTTAACCGATACTGAGATGACGTACTCTGGCAGTTAGTCAGCGTAAATGAATTACACATATGCACGCGCACAAAACTGTGGCTCTACATACAGGCTACACCCACCTCTCCAAACAAGTTTCCTGTTTTTGGAGCATCTACAGGAGAGACAAGAAGCCCCCTGCTCAAGATGGACACAATGTTGGCCATGGAAGTGCCGTGCCACAGCAAACGTTTGTTCGACATGTTCAGAGCGTTCATTGCGTCCGCCTCACCGGGCCTGGCCACCTTGTACACTGCATTCACCTTACAACCACGACCTGAAAACACACAACATCCACTGTGGGAATGGGGGGGGGGAAGAGACATCTCTGACCTGTGAGCATGCAAAGTCAGATTCATATCAATAATAATGAAGATTCATATACTGCAACATCCTGAGAACCAAGCTCCTAATCACTTTGCATGAAGCAACAAAATAAAGTCATAGCAAAATCCATGACACAAGCATAACATAAGACAAGGAAACAACAGCATAACCTTGCTGCATACACATACAAGCACGCACACATACATACACAGACGAATACACAGACACACATGGACATATGTAGGCAAATGCATATGGACAGACACAAAACAAACAGTTCAACAAAACATAAAGTCACATTTTCTTACACATCCAATCATACATTACAGTAAGAAGGGCGGACAGAAAGACATAAGAAAGGCAAGAATAACAGCGAGGTCTGAATCATCCAGTCACATCCCATTTATTATGTACAGCATTCCTTCACCTTTCCATTATGATCACAAAACAGACAACATTAACGCAAGTCTTTACATGTAAAGATTTCAGCCCCTCCTGAACACATCTCTTCTCTGCAATTCATGAGCTTCTAAGCAAATCTAAAACAATGTCTCTCCCAAACTCATTTCCTTCTCAGAGTTACTTCAGCACTTCAGGGACTTTTTAACTAAAAAGATAAAGTAAATAAGAAGCAATTGAGATTCATGTAAATGTGATCCCCCACAAATCTAAATATATAACAATCCACTGCTCTCTGCGATTTAACCTATTACTTTGATAACTATTCATGTTAATTCGTCACATACATATTATGTATTCATACGTTATTGATTAAATTACTGAGGCGGCACAGGTGTTGGGATCACAAAAAATAAACATATAGTTGATTAAGTCACCGATGTTCAGACACCACAAAAAACCACAAACATCTAATTAAACACTGGGTAATATCTGTGTTGTGATTACCTGAAGCATTGATGTATGTAAGGATGTACTGAGTTTCATGCTCGTTCTCACTCAGGGGCTGGATCTTACAGCCCATGCTGCGGTAGATGTAGTCATAGGGGTTCATCTCTGTCACACACCATCAAACAATAACATATATATATACAGCCCATGCTGCGGTAGATGTAGTCATAGGGGTTCATCTCTGTCACACACCATCAAACAATAACATATATATATACAGCCCATGCTGCGGTAGATGTAGTCATAGGGTTCATCTCTGTCACACACCATCAAACAATAACATATATATATACAGCCCATGCTGCGGTAGATGTAGTCATAGGGGTTCATCTCTGTCACACACCATCAAACAATAACATATATATACAGCCCATGCTGCGGTAGATGTAGTCATAGGGGTTCATCTCTGTCACACACCATCAAACAATAACATATATATATACAGCCCATGCTGCGGTAGATGTAGTCATAGGGGTTCATCTCTGTCACACACCATCAAACAATAACATATATATACAGCCCATGCTGCGGTAGATGTAGTCATAGGGGTTCATCTCTGTCACACACCATCAAACAATAACATATATATACAGCCCATGCTGCGGTAGATGTAGTCATAGGGGTTCATCTCTGTCACACACCATCAAACAATAACATATATATACAGCCCATGCTGCGGTAGATGTAGTCATAGGGGTTCATCCTTGTCACACACCATCAAACAATAACATATATATACAGCCCATGCTACGGTAGATGTAGTCATAGGGGTTCATCTCTGTCACACACCATCAAACAATAACATATATATATACAGCCCATGCTGCGGTAGATGTAGTCATAGGGGTTCATCTCTGTCACACACCATCAAACAATAACATATATATACAGCCCATGCTACGGTAGATGTAGTCATAGGGGTTCATCTCTGTCACACACCATCAAACAATAACATATATATATACAGCCCATGCTGCGGTAGATGTAGTCATAGGGGTTCATCTCTGTCACACACCATCAAACAATAACATATATATACAGTCCATGCTACGGTAGATGCAGTCATAGGAGTTCATCTCTGTCACAAACCATCAAACAATAACATATATATACAGCCCATGCTGCAGTAGATGTAGTCATAGGGGTTCATCTCTGTCACACACCATCAAACAATAACATATATATACAGCCCATGCTGCGGTAGATGTAGTCATAGGGGTTCATCTCTGTCACAAACCATCAAACAATAACATATATATACAGCCCATGCTACGGTAGATGTAGTCATAGGAGTTCATCTCTGTCACACACCATCAAACAATAACATATATATACAGCCCATGCTACGGTAGATGTAGTCATAGGAGTTCATCTCTGTCACACACCATCAAACAATAACATATATATACAGCCCATGCTACGGTAGATGTAGTCATAGGAGTTCATCTCTGTCACACACCATCAAACAATAACATATATATACAGCCCATGCTGCGGTAGATGTAGTCATAGGAGTTCATCTCTGTCACAAACCATCAAACAATAACATATATATACAGCCCATGCTGCGGTAGATGTAGTCATAGGGGTTCATCCTTGTCACACACCATCAAACAATAACATATATATACAGCCCATGCTACGGTAGATGTAGTCATAGGGGTTCATCTCTGTCACAAACCATCAAACAATAACAATAACATACATATACATACTTTCATCATCTAAAATCTGATTACTGTACACAAAGACTTGTAACAAACAACAAAGACACAAAATCATCTTTCGAAAATACAGTAAATGAAAACATTTTTGCTTTCAAGGTATTCTAGGCTGAATGCTTGTATACGCACGAACCAAGAAGACCTTGGCTACAAATTTTTTCATAAATGACAAGTACAGACATTTTTGCTCAGATCTGAATATTCCATACCATGCAATTCTAATCAAATCATAATGAACACCATACTGAAACAAACACATGGGGACATTGACACATAAACATTCATCATATTCATGCTCATTTTCAAATACCAGTTCAAGAAATACATGCACGTTCACACTGGAATTTATAAAGTTTCCCAGTTTTGGTTAATTTTACATTTAGATAGCAGTTTAAGACAATTTTTCCACTAATTCTACAAACATTTTTATCAAAACAAAGCAACTAAACATGAACCAAGCCAAGAAACTACAGGAGAAAGTACAGCAAACAATGGTTTCTACATTTGAAAACAAATAAATGAACAAATAAAAACAAAAAATAAATGAACAAATAAAAACAAAAAATAAATGAACAAATAAAAACAAAAAATCAATGAATAAAAACAAAAAATAAATGAACAAATAAAAACAAAGTCCTTTCCATCCCCATCCACAACTTGCATTATCCATCAGCTTCTGGACAGGAGGACGGTGTGTGTAAAAACGTTACGAGGGAAAACAGGTGTACAGAAGAAATACAGAAAGGAAAGTAACACACAGACTGACTACAAGCTTACCAGACAGTCTGCGCTGTGACCCCAGGAGAATCTTGCAGGCCACCTCCATGTCCATCAGGTCAGACACCAGTCGGAAGTGTTCCTTCAGCACCTTCTTGTCCCGGATGGGTCGTATGGCTTCGTATTCAAATCCCCCCACTGGCACTAGGTGGTAAAACTCGTTGGTCAGGGTGGCAACCTGCAAGTAAGATCGCACACAAACAATCATTAGCATGAAAGATTTTTCCTGATCTTGCCACATGAGCACTGTTCGCGATCTTGCTGTCAATTCTGTCGCTTGCTCAGACTACTGGCTAGTGCCACTATGATGTGTCTGCCTCCTCATGAGACTTTAGCCAGGCAGAGCAAGTTATACAGGTCAAGATATACACAAGTTATGGTCTACTGTCTTTGTCTCTTTTTCTCCCTGTAAGCAGCTGTGTTAAAAGTCTCATGATCAAGGAAATGCAACATGCTTACTGTCCACTTTTGACAAGTTGATTTCTGATTTTTTTTTTTTTTTTTTTGTAATCTGACAGTGAATTGTTAACTTCAGTGACTTTGGTTTTTGTTCTTTAACCTTTCTACATGTAAATTCTAACTTCCAATATGCTTTCTAAAATTCAGAATATTTTTTTGACAAGGTGCAGAAGTCAACTGGGTAAATGTCCTACTTCGATTTGAAAGGTCCTGGGTTAAATCTGTCTACACATCTCCACCTGGTGGGTAAAGTGTGGAGATCTTTTCGACCTCCCTAGTCAACATGATGCAGACCGCCAATGCTCCCCCTTTGCATGCAGAATATCAAATAGGTATATCAAAATCCTGTAAATCATGTCAGTGGCTAGCTTATGGAACCATGAAAATATCCACTATGCACACCCACCCAACACGGAGTATGCCTACTGTGCAGCAACATACCACCTACATAGTGTGGGCAAAACAGCACGCATATACACATTAGAGAAAAATTGGAGCGCCATAATTAAAAACAAGAACAAAAGATTATCTGGACAATGTAGAGAAGTGTTATGTTGTTGCCATACATCTCATTCACACATACTTGCACACAAACAAAAGGATGCTGAGCCTGGGTTCACTCAGCCTGAAAGGCTTGTGACCCTAAAACGGTGTACCACACAGGCCTTGTCAAAATGGTATACCACAGGCTTTCCTATCAAAATGGTGTATCAAAGACCCTGTCAATGTGATATTTCAGATTTTCCTGTCAAAGTAGTGTATCACAGAACTTCCTGTCAAAGTGGTGTATTAGATTTTCCTGTCAAAGTGGTATCACTTTCCTGTCAAAGTGGTGTATCACACTTCCCTGTCAAAGTGGTCTACCAGACTTTCTTGTCAAAGTGGTGTATCACAAACTTCCCTGTCAAAGTGGTATATCAGATTTTCCTAAGTGGTGTATCACAGAGTTCCTGTCAAAGTTGTGTATCACAAACTTCCCTATCAAAATGGTATATCACACTTCCCTGTCAAAGTGGTGTATCAGACTTTCCTGTCGAAGTGGTGCATAGGAATTTCCTGTCAAAAGGTGTATCACATTTTCCTGTCAAAGTGGTGTTTCACAGACTTTCCTGTCTGGGTGGTATATCACTTTCCTGTCAAAGTGGTGTATCACATTTTCCTGTCAAAGTGGTGTTTCACATACTTTCCTGTCTTAAGTGGTATATCACTTTCCTGTCAAAGTGGTGTATCACATTTTCCTGTCAAAGTGGTGTTTCACAGACTTTCCTGTCAAAGTGGTGTATCACATTTTCCTGTCAAAAGTGGTGCATCGGACTTTCCTGTCAAAAGTGGTGTATCACATTTTCCTGTCAAAGAGGTGTATCACACTTTCCTGTCAAAGTGGTGTTTCAGACTTTCCTGTCAAAGTGGTATATCAGACTTTCTGTCAGTGGTGTATCACAGACTTTCCTGTCAAAACGGTGTATCACACTTTCCTGTTAGAGTGGTGTGTCAGAGACTTTCTTGTCAAAGTGGTATATCAGACTTTCTTGTCAAAGTGGTGTATTATAAACTTCCCTGTCAAAGTGGTGTATCACAGATTTCCCTGTCAAAGTGGTGTATCACAGACTTCCCTGTCAAAGCGGTGTATTACAAACTTCCCTGTCAAAGTGGTGTATTACAAACTTCCCTGTCAAAGTGGTGTATTACAAACTTCCCTGTCAAAGTGGTGTATCACACTTTCCTGTCAAAAGGGGTGTATCACACTTTCCTGTCAAAAGTGGTGTATCAGACTTCCCTGTCAAAGTGGTGTATCAACTTCCCTGTCAAAGTGGTGTATCACAGACTTCCCTGTCAAAGTGGTGTATTACAAACTTCCCTGTCAAAGTGGTGTATCACAGACTTCCCTGTCAAAGTGGTGTATTACAAACTTTTCTGTCAAAGTGGTGTATCACTTTCCTGTCAAAGTGGTGTATCACAGACTTTCTTGTCAAAGTGGCGTATCACAGACTCCCCTGTCAAAGTGGTGTATTACAAACTTCCCTGTCAAAGTGGTGTATCACACTGTCCTGTCAAAGTGGTGTGTCACACTTTCCTGTCAAAGTGGTGTATCAAGACTTCTTGTCGAAGTGGTGTATCACAGACTTTCCTGTCAAAGTGGTGTATCACAGACTTTCCTGTCAAAGTGGTGTATCACAGACTTTCCTGTCAAAAGCGGTATATCAGACTTTCCTGTCAGTGGTGTATCACTTTCCTGTCAAAGTGGTGTACCAGACTTTTCTGTTAAAGTGGTATATCACACTTTCCTGTCAAAGTGGTATATCACAGACTTTCTTGTCAAAGTGGTATAATCACAGACTTTCTTGTCAAAGTGGTGTATCACAGACTTTCTTGTCAAAGTGGTGTATCACAGACTTTGTCAAAGTGGTGTTATCACAGACTTTCTTGTCAGAGTGGTGTGTCAGACTTTCTTGTCAAAGTGGTGTATCACAGACTTTCTTGTCAAAGTGGTATAATCAGACTTTCTTGTCAAAGTGGTGTATCACAGACTTTCTTGTCAGAGTGGTTGTCAGACTTTCTTGTCAAAGTGGTGTATCACAGACTTTCTTGTCAAAGTGGTATAATCAGACTTTCTTGTCAAAATGGTGTATCACACATTCCTGTTACTGGTATATCACAGACTTTCTTGTCAAAGTGGTATATCACAGACTTTCTTGTCAAAGTGGTATATCACAGACTTTCTTGTCAAAGTGGTGTATCAGACTTTCCTGTCAAAAAGCTATATCACAAAATTTCCTATTAAAGTGGTTACCACAATAAGATGAAAAAAAAAAGGCAGACATACCAGACACCTTCAACAGCATAAAAATCCTGAAAATGTTCAACGCAAATAATTACAGCCAATATTGGTGTTTCAAACACCATTGCCTATTACCTTTTTTTTTTTTTTAAAGGGATGGAGTGGGTGGGGTAGCGTTCTAGGGCTGCGGCAATATGTACCAGAATATGAAAGTTGGTATTGTGCGTACTGCCAGTTTTTCAACCCTGCCATAAAGGCAGTCATATTTGTTCTTAGGATGCCGGATGTTTTCATGCCATGGACCACTGAACACTGGCACACCTTACAGGACTTTACCTTGCATACTTGATGCATTGACCACTGAACACTGGCACGCCTTACAGGACTTTAACTTGCACACTTGATGCATTGACCACTGAACACTGGCACACCTTACAGGACTTTACCTTGCATACTTGATGCATTGACCACTGAACACTGGCATGCCTTACAGGACTTTAACTTGCATACTTGATGCATTGGCCACTGAACACTGGCACGCCTTACAGGACTTTAACTTGCATACTTGATGCATTGGCCACTGAACACTGGCATGCCTTACAGGACTTTAACTTGCATACTTGATGCATTGGCCACTGAACAGTGGCATGCCTTACAGGACTTTAACTTGCATACTTGATGCATTGGCCACTGAACACTGGCACGCCTTACAGGACTTTAACTTGCATACTTGATGCATTGGCCAGTGAACACTGGCATGCCTTACAGGACTTCACACGGCTGTTTAAGGGTGATCACTTAGTTTGTCCTGCGGCGGCAGCTGTAGCAGCGCAAAGCCCACTTAGTGCTGCCCTGACCTAGAAATACGAGCTCGTAGCTCCGCCTTGTTACCGGCGATCTCGCTACGCCATATAAGCGCAGTAGTAACTGTTATAAACAAGTAACTTTAGTTTTCCACTAATTTTCTCAAGAGCTTTGTTTGTATTGGTCTGTAATGTGCATCATTAAAAAGCTGAGATTTTTCTCAACAAAATGATATGTAACTCAACACGTTACGTGCATGTAAGTGTCCAACTAAACGCACAGAGAAGAAAGAGAATGAAAGACGGTGCTGACATGATTTTCAATCTTCGACCGTGAAATGATCAATGTTCCAACGCCGGTAAAATCCAATTGCCAGTTCTCGAATAAAAGTAAAGGCACACATTAGAAGAATGTTGTCTGTTGAGGACGGCTGTTTTTCATTTTTCATTTTTCGCGGCTTAGGGGCCACGTATAGCGTATCATAATAACACATGTGACAGCTAAAGTAAACAGGGATGCCGGCGAGGTGGTTGGTGGTTACTGGTTCTGGCAGCTCATTAATCTTTAGAGTCTTCAGTGAGTGTTGGTATCATTTCAGTCCTCTGGATAACGCTTACCACGTACACACTGTCGCAGAATTCCTTTGTGCTTGATAATTGTGTATAGTAATGCCTTGGACATTTTTATTTGAAATATCAGTGTACTAAGACCACCAGAGTCAGGTTTTTCATGTTGTAGTTGTTGATTATCTCTATTTCTTTTGTGTGTGTGTGTGTGTGTGTGTGTGTGTGTGTGTGTGTGTGTGTGTGTGTGTGTGTGTGCATGCACATTTCATGAGACAATTAATAAGGGCCCAAAGACAATAAGCGAAGTGCAAAGTATTCCTCTCTCTGTCTGTCTGTCTGTCTGTCTGTCTGTCTGCTTGGATGTTTATGTGCATGCATTTCATGAGTGAAATAAGTAATTAAGACTTTTTAGTATTATTATCATTGTTAAGCAAAATACATAGTATTCTTGTGCGTGTGTTTGTTTTTGTTTGTTTGTGTGTGTGTGTGTGTGTGTAGAGAGAGAGAGAGCGAAAGACAGAAAGATTTCAGTGTAGTTAAATGGGTATGATATTCAGGAGTTTTTATTTCTTTTTAATACCAGTGAACCTAAAGTTCTCGTAAATGTATTAAGTTTCTCTCCCCCCCCCCCCCCCCCCCCCCCCCCCCCTCTCTCTATTGCTGTCTTTCCATTTTTTTTAATGAATGGTTGTCTCAGTATTGTGATCCCAATCTTGACTCTTGCACGGACATGTGTGTATACGTTCCTACTATGGCAATAAGGAGACTGCGTTATACCAGACTATCAGTGAAATGTTGGTGCTAGTGTGAAAGATAATGGAGTCTATGCCATTATCAGTGATCTCGATTTACCCACCGCTACCTCCACAAGAAGCCAAAAAAGATCCATTTGATAAGTCAGTCTGTTAAAACATACTTTACTGTTCCTCTGTATGTTTCTTTTTTTTCTGCTGTAATAACTGGTGAACTCTTGTTTTCGTTGTTGGAAGTTGGCTTATTTTTCTCATGAAACAGTGAAGGCGCGATATTTTCAGAATCGTTCTCCTCCTTTTCTGTGTAATCCCGTTACGCATTATGGCAACAAACCATTCGTATTTGATATCTATATCTATGTGTAAGGGAGAGAGTCTACTTTTCGGTAAGATTGATAATTACATATATGGCTAAATGACCAAAGCAGTATTGCGGGAAATGTAGAAACAATAGTAATCACGGCACACGAAGGCAGCCACACAGTCCCGCTTGCTACCGATGACTCACAGCTCAAAACCGCTGACGGGCCGTGTATCGCAGCGGGTAAGCAGGAAAACACGCCTCTCGCGTGCGAATCGCTGGCACCGTGTCCGAAAACTGAGTGATCGCCCGGTTTAAACAGCCGTGTTCAACTTGCATACTTGATGTGCTGTGTGGTATAAACATGTAGGGAGTTCAGGCACTCGCAGGCTGTACATATGCTGACCGGGGAGATCAGAAAAAAGCTCCCAACTTTTACCCACCTGGCAGTACAAAAAGCAAGTTCATTCCCTGACTTTCCAATTGGGTATGGCCATTTCATCACTGGCTATCTATTAATATTTTGAGAGTAAAAGTACCTGATAAACTCCAAGCAGTTACATTTTGGATCTATTTAAAGAAACGGATTACATCTGTAAGTACCTTTTCACAGTTGGCCTGATATTCCTCCATGGCTGTTGTGGTCATGTTCTTCTGCTGCAGCTCCACTGTAGCTATCACTTTCCTGCCACACAACCACAACAAGGATATATCACACTTTCTCCACAACATATTAGATGATCAAGCTGTATGGGAATATATTAACATTTATATAGTATGTATCTCAAAGAAATAAATCATATTTTACTCAGCAACATAAACTCCCTCGCTATGAGCGTCGGGATTTCCCGATCATGTCTCAACAATGCTTGTCTACGAGCATCGGAGATATCCAACTTGAGTTTTGAAAATTCACGGGGCTTTCAGCATTTCCGTTAACCGAAACTAATAGCCAGAAGTAGATTCTTCGGTCATTCTTAGCCTTGTTTCAGGCCATGAGGTCACTGTACTCTGCAGCTGGCGTGTTGACAGTGCAAAGATCATGACCCACTATCTCTGCAGCGAAGCCGACGAAGGAAAAGCAAATGGCTGAACAATACTCAACATCTCAGCCCTCTTCAAGACGATCTCTTCCTTCAGTGCACATGGAGTGTGCACGCGTTGGATTTATGTATTTTTAAAGACATTTTTCACCTGAAAATGTCTCTAATTTCACTTGTACCATTACTCAGCAACCACGAGGGTTAGACAGTTGAAATTTCAGCATGTTGTACACCAATCATTTAATATATGACCTGCCAAATTTCAAAACACTCTGTTTTCATTTGTTTGTAAGAGAATTTTTCTCATGACCTATACAAATGGTGCGTACAAAGGGGCATAATCGTATGTAGTGAGTGAGTTAACATAAGTTAAAAAGCATATTTACTAATCATGAATGTGCTGCTATGAGACAGGGGGTGGGGTGGATTAGGGCAATGCACCAGAGAACGGTTCACCAAATTTTTCCAGCTCTATCGGTTGTGTGCCAAAGCCTGGGTCTCCGCAAATGGTTTGTTTTGTCACATGGCACGACTTGGGCAAGCCGAAATTGGTGGAGCTCATCTCTCTAAGGTCAGACATTTTCTGCTGAGTTTACTCCCCACATGTGGCAGGTTGTATTGAGTCACATGGTTACCAGTTGCAGAGGATCATCTCTGACTTGACAGTTTGGGTCTCTGAAATAACATTTGCCATGTTTTTCTGAACTATGCCTTCATTACTACAAGACAGACTGGACACATTCTGGCAAGACAACCACAAAAAAAAAAAAGTGTGGTGTGTGTGTGTGAGAGAGAGAGAGGAGAGAAAACAGGTATCACAGAGACAGCATGAAGAGAAAAAAACAAAAAAACCACCACCAACAAAAAAAACCGACATATTACAGAGAATGGCATGAAAGAAATGCAGCTTTTAACACCACCACAAAACAACGACAAGAACAACTGTACTCACTCCAACTCCAACAGAACATCTCTAGACTTGTTGAGGGAACACTGCATGATGCGTCCAAATGGCATGAAATCTTCATCCAGACCTTTTGACTTTGCTGCTGCCTGAAGCATGGTCACACTTGTCTGTGGAATTAAAGAACACTAACTTAACGGTACTGTTTTGTCCCACTGAAACAAGATATAACCTGAAAACATCACTATCCCAAACACTCCTGAGGTTATCAATTTTGGTCATGCCCTAGACAAGCACTCTTATTTGAAAGCACATTATTCAGAAGTCTTTTCAGGTATTGGTCCAGTCTGGAAATACAGGGACTTTTACTTTCAATGTTAAAATATTAAACAGTTGCATTATACCCATTCCTTCCTCTGAACCATACTTCCTTTTATCACGAACACTGAATTTCCAAACCTAATAAAAAAAATAAATAAATAAAAAACAAGATTGTCATGTCATAGCATTGTGGATTTTCCCCCCTATAAACCACTGACTTGGTCTTTGTGAAAACAAACATCCAATATGTTTTCAGCTGGCTGGAGGATTGGGGAATCTTTCTAACCATTCCTAGCAGATCTAAAAACAATGCACACAGAACTGTTCACGTTGTGATAAGCCTATTAACTCTTTTGACTCCCGCACCTTATCCACCAATTGCAAAAACTTAATTTGACTCCCTCACTCTATCCACCAGCTTCCTGCAGGATGCTGGTAGATAGGGTGAGGAAGTCAAAGAGTTAAATTTTTGCTTTGCTAACATGGTTGACGATGCAGAATGTTCATGGACAGGGTGCGGGAGTCAAGAGGCACTTTGACCAAATTGCTTATGTTTTTAACATGCATTCAGAAAATTATGATCAACTCGAACCCAATATCTTGGAAGGAAATTCATTTATTAATTATTCTATTTACACCAAAAAGACTTACATCTTGCAAACAGAAAAGCCTCACAAAACAAACACTTAACAATTAAATGCATAATAACACATATACTAACCAGTTCCTGCAGGAGATCCTGGACAGCTGGGTTGAGTTTGGAGGGCGTCGGAGACTGGAAATTAAATTTTACTTCCTTGCCTCTCTTTGGTTCATCCATTGTGGGCATGAGGCGGTACTTCTTCTTGTGTTCCGTAAACCTACCGAAACATCACCAAATTTAAAAAAGAAAAAAAAAGACAAAGAAAATGTTACGATTAACAAAACAAGGATTTTTTGGCCGCAACAGTTACTAAACATGCTATGTCTTACAAATGCTGACAGGTAAATGATTTAATAAGTCTTGTCCATGTGCAAAATAATACTTCAGGAGGAAGCCAAAGCAAAAGAAATTAATCTTTAAAATCATACACAGAAACTCTTTGGAAGCAAGAAAATATTTTTAAAATAGTTTGGATAAGGTTTATTCAAATTACAGCCGCTCAAAAGCCTCAAATCTGGCATACATCTATTCAGAAACAAGAGTGAAATACTTGCTGGTACAGTGTGTTCACAAAAACAATGCATGTGCACACACACGCAACACATATTCACTGTCTCTCACTCACATACAGAGAGAGTGAGTGACAGACAGACGGAGACAGAGAGAGAGACACACACACAGAAACACACACACATAAATGCACACACAATCAATAACGACTCACCTGTCTAAATGGTTGAAGTCATTGCCAGTTTTCTGCCTGAAGACTTTGCAGAATTCCTTAATGGCATCTTCAGCAGTGGGGAAAGGTGTATGCTGCCACTGACCACGATCACCAATACGTCCCCAACGAGTGAACAGAACGTACATGTCCTTGGCTTTCTGCCGCACAATCTGTCACAGATAAAAGAATCTCTTAATATTCTGAAAATGCATGAAAGCATACTGATCTCTGCTATGGTGTTCATTGATCCTTCAAACGTTTATCTAACAAATGTACAATATTCATTTTTCTTTTCACACACACATAGAAAGAAATGGTAATAACAACCCAGTAACAAAATACTGGATGCTTGATCCTAATAACTCCTCCTCAAGAGGCAGAAATGAAAATAACATTGTCTGAACAGTTTCACAAACTCAAAAAGAGAGGAACATATAAAAATGATCTTAAATCCCTGCTTACTGGTGTTACCCACATGCCAAGGTAAAAAGTTGCATCACTACATGTTCACTATTACTACTGTAGCTTCTATGCATGAAATTAAACAGAATGATGCATTCTGCATTTTCAGATGAGCTGTTTATTAATTTCTTGATATTACTATCTCTTTATATTTTGTAAGAATTACAACAAAAAATCTCCAAGTGCTCATTACAGAAATGACAAAAAAAAAAAAAAAAAAAAAAAAAAGGCCCTCCTGACAAAATTTGTACGAGTTAATCAATTCGATCATCTCTCTCAATCGATCCTTCAATACTTATTAGGTATAATTCTTTACAAAACAGAGAGGTTATCATTTTTCATGTACAGCTGAGTAGATAGCTTTACTAACACAACACATCAGCTGATCTGGTATTTCTCTCTCAGTTCCTGTAATATCCACACATCAGAGAGAAAATACTGGTCTACCTGTAGTTTGTAGAAGTTGTACATTCCCCAGGGGCCTGAAGCCACGTCTACCTTGGTCAATGCGATGCTGTACGTCACATTCTTAGTTTCATCATGATACACCTCCCTGCCAACAAAGTGTCACATTTTTATGATTCCATTGTGTGTACACCAGTTATATAAATGCTGTCTCATGGTCTCAGGTCATAAAATGACTATTTGTCCAAGTTTTATTTCATTCTCACTGTTAACAGAACGAGGCAGCTTGTTCATTCTAAGCCATTTTCTCCTTAAAAACTATATTATAAACTCCAAGAAAATTTGTTCTTTTTGTCCAATGTTCATTTAAAATTAGCCTTTGGCAGTTAATGTTAACGTCAAGGCTATCAAGTCCATTCAGACTGGGTAGTTTATGTTATAGACTGGGTAGTTTATGTTATCAGTCAGTTTACAGAACTATTATATAAAGCATCCAACTACAGTTGTCGGTCTGGACTGAATGGTTTATCTCACTTAGGAAAGGAGGACCTTTCATCATGCAGTTGGTCTGGGAAGATGAGTTTTTTAGTCACAATTTTTATTTTCAGTTGAGAACAAGATGAGGACTTTTCATCATAAAGTGAGGACTTCTGGTCACAAATTCATCAATAAAAAATGAAATGGACTGTTGGCATGTGTGAAAGTTGGAAATTTTGATTTGACTGAAAATCTGGCCGGGGTCCAGGGGCCGCCGAGGCCCCTGGTGGGGTGCAGGGGCAAAGCCCTGCTGGGGGGACCAGGGGGGCAAAGCCCCCCGGCTGAAAACGAAAAATCGCATTTTCAAAGCATTTTCGAGGTCTCTCCTTGAACCTGAGAGTAAAATTTTCTTTGCTGCAACACTACCTTGTTTTTAAAGGCATTATTAGGCTATTCATATAACTCTATTGTGACTAAATTGCACAAACTATTTTCAACAGTGCTTTTAAGTCTAGCCACAATTAGAGTGTGAAATTTCTGAGTTTGCATGTTATCCATTTGATAAAACATTATTGTATTTTGAAATGAAACATGACAGATAAATGAAACCATCAAATTCAAATTCATTATATTTTAATTTACCAACACAATAAGGCAAACCTAAGTATCTTGACCATCAAATTCAAAGACATTATCAACCATCAAATCCAAAAACATTATATTTTAATTTACCAACACAATCAGCAGTGTTACATAACACACAAAACATCATGGATCACCATAACCAGAAAATAAGGCTACCTTTTATTTTGTCAACAATCATGAATAAGGCAAACGTTTGTTGGTTTTCCTGCACCACGTCCGAAATTCTCTCTCCTCGCTGTCTTTTTCACTTAGCCATTTCCATGACCATTTATTCTTTACGCTTTTGTCAATCACTAACGCCTCCTTATCGCCGTCGCTCAAGAAATTCATCTCGGTACTGTACCACCATCACAACAAAAGACAGAGGAGAGGCACACAGCAGCGAGCGAACCACGAGAATGAATTTCAAGATGGCGACCGGAAACAACCGAGCGGACCGATAACTTGGATCGGGTGCAGATCGCGGACCGAAGTTTCGATTTTTTTTTTCGGGGAAAAAAAAAAAAAAAACACCGGGAAAAAAAATTGACGGATTTTCCGTCAGTCACTCATTTGAATTGACGGATATCCGTCAATCCGTCAGCCAACTTTCACCCATGTGTTGGTGTGAGACAGAAACAGATAAGTGGGGAAAAAAGAAAAAAGGGAAAGGACAGAGATCAGAACTAATACAAAGGAGAAAGGGAAAGTGTATGTGCATGTGAGAGATGGAGGGAGAGGGAGAGGAGATGGGGGAGGGGAAGGGAGGGAGAGAAATAGACAGAGGGAGAGACAGAGAGAGAGAGCAAGACAGTGGGAGAGACAGACAGACAGACAGACAAAGAGAGCAGTCTGTACCCGGTGCTCCTCATCTCACAGTTGGAGTCCACTTTAGGCTGGAGTGCTGCAGAATCCCCAGTCCCATCTTTATCAAGGTCAGTCAACACAGCATCAGCATCACTGGCAAATTCAACTTTCGACCCATCAGCCAAAAGTCCATCTGTCACTGTGAATTTTTCCACGGTCGGCTTCTCCTTGGCTCCCTGCCAGAAAATCTACAAGTGCTCAGCGTCAGACAAGACAGACAGGAATACATATGCACTTAATTAACACCAAGTACGGTTCAGGAATTCACATACACCGTGCTTGGTGTATTTTTTAGGAATTCATATACATTTAAAAAACACATCCAGCACTGTTGTCTTACTCAGCGCTAAAACTGTTTCCTGACTTTGCCATCAAAAACAACCCAAAAATCTCAGCTGATCATTAGTTGCCACCATAAATTTGCTTTTTGCTTTGGCACGTACATGTGGCTTACTTCAGGTGGAGTTTTTGTCCCCTTTTACACCAAGAAGTGGTCTGGCGTCTTGACTTCTATGATTACTAAAAAAATACTCAATCGTTTCATATTTAGAATGTGACCAGGATAACTGTGACACACCAAAAACACTGTGCACCAAAATAAAAGAATGTTTGAATGCCAACAGATCATTCCTGTTACTGCAGAAACACTGATTGAAAGATCTCTTGGGAAAATATAATTCTGGTCAGGGTGAAAAATACTTTCAGGAGAAAGATCAGGGAAACGTTGGAGATCATGCTGTTAAATCCATCTTTGAACTGCCCCAATATATATCAAACAAATCTTACATAATGGTAAGCAGAATATAAACCCTATTTACAAATGCTAAATCTCAGCTGATCACCTGGAACCACTAAAAATTATCTGCCTGTCTTCTTTTGTTTGCCACTTACATGGTTTGGACACCTCTGGCCGTTCCCCCCTCTCCCTAGTTCTGCTGGTAATTCACTTCACATGACAAAAGCGTTATGAAGAGACTGAAAATCTGTGGCAACATCAAACAGCTGAACTTCTGAGCGAGATATTTACATCATAATCCTTTTTGAAAATGACCTACATTAGCGGTCATGAGGAAAAATGTTCAACATGAGTAGGGGCCTAGAAACTATCTAGTTCTGCGGCCGGTTAACATGTGTGACAGAGTTTTCAATGATGATAGGTGCCTTTAAATTATGTGTGGGTGATTATGCGTTCAAGAATGCCTGTTTATATACGAACACTCCTGCCGCAAATGTACATGTGTGTGTATGCATATGTATATGTGTGCAGTCTGGGTAACAACTGCAACAATAATTCTTTACAGGCATGTTCTGGACAACAACAAAAAACCAAAACAACAACAAACTAGTAATTCTTCCCGATCTTAACGATGCAAGACATGTCTCATCCAAGAAAAAGATCTGTACCTGCGACAGCTTCACTAAAACAATTTAAATAAGTACGACTGTTGATTATTATATGTTTTATTCCACTTACCTCTCCCCCACCCTGTGACTTACATTGTTCTTCACCAGACAGTTGTAGATTCTTGTAGCTCCACTCATGAGTGCCACATCTCTGGGCAACTGTCCCTTTATGTCAACTTTGTCTTGAAAACCGCCTCCTGCTATCAACACCTCAACAATGTCCCCATTGTCGAAGGTCCCATAATCCAAGGAGTACACAGCGTGATGAAATGCAGTCTGGCACTGTTTGTCCCCCTCGTTCAGATTAATGCCGCTAGTCTTGGACACATGTAGTTTGTTATCTGAAATGAAAGAGGGAGACTAAACTGTACACTATTATCTCATACTCAATCAATTGGAATCGCTTTCATCTATATCGTTACCGTTAGAAAAAAAGTAGTAAAGTTAATTTATAAGCAGCGCAAACACTAAAAGCAAAAGTCAAAAAAGAAAAAAAAAAGAAGAAAAAAACAAAGAGAAAAGTTGTCTAACACACATGCATGTGCTCACACATGCCTGCACACACACACATACGTGTGTGTGTGTTGTGTTGTGTTGTGTTGTGTTGTGTTGTGTTGTGTTGTGTTTGTGTGTGTGTGTGAGTGCATGTGCGTGTGTGTGTGTGTGTGTGTGTGTGTGTGTGTGTGTGTGTGTGTGTGTGTGTGTGTGTGTGTGTGTGTGTGTGTGCGCGCGCGCGCAAGGCTGAAAATTTCAGAGGAAAGAAACAGAAACTGCAGGCACTGTCCAACTGACTTAAGATTTCTATACTCTAGAAGACAGCAGGGTAAAAGTTCTTTGATAAATATACAGATACCAAGACAAACTGGTAAACATCTCCAAAATGGACATGCAAAATTTTAGGGCATTACATTAGAACAAATGTGCAAAAATGTCGTAGCAAGTACAGTTCCCTCAGAAACAGATTACATGTTCATACTTATTTTCTACATTATAATGCATTAAACTGTTCCGAATTTCCTACACCCAAGAAAATTATTTTGCTGGCAGAATTAGCAGTCTAAATTTTCTTTCAACATCAACTGCCATGCAAAAATCGCCACAAAATGTAAGAAAACAAGACAGGCAGAAAATATACTGATTTCAATATCCTCCTCTTTCTCTCCAAAATGCACACACATAACGATACAGAACATCAGACATAATCCTTACTGAGGGATGCTTCCTTGGTGATTTTGACAAGCGATTTCTGCTTTGACCCCAGTCGTTGTGGGGGTTCCGCAACCGGGACATGTACTTCCTCATCATCATCGTCATCCACCACATCAGTGTCATGATCACTTTCATCGCCCTCTTCCTCTTCGTCTGGTTCTTCTTCAATGTCCTCCTCTAGGTCACCATTCACATCCATGGCCTCATCTTCAATGTCATCTTCAGGAATGCCGTCATCCTCTTCCATGTCGTCGTCGTCGTCTTGTCCTTCTACCTCTTCGTCTGAAATGCCTTCTTCTATATCATCACCTTCAGAGTCCTTTGCACCAGCGTCCTCGTCAACAGAGGAGTCTTTTTCCATCTCTTCAGTCCGTTTGTCTGTTTTGATGAGGAAGATGTTGCGTGAATATTTCTTCACGAGCACTGGCTTGTTTGAAGCTCCCACAATCTGTGATGCTTTCTCTTCTTTGTCGTGGATGTAGTCATAGTCAAAGAGCAGCTTAACCATCGTCATGTCATTCTGAAAGAAATAAAAAAATTATGCATGTAACAATGGACTGTCTTCAATGCACACAAGTATAAGGCAACAAACATTTCATCCCATCTTACTATATGTAACACAACACAGGAAAACCTGGATTAATCTGATTGGTTGAGTTTTGGAAATGCCGAGACAGTTTTTCCGGAATGCCCCTCTCTCTTGCAAAGAGCTACGGCTTGTTGAAGTGTGGTGCTCATGTTGATTTCTATTACCCATGAATGATCATCAAGCATTTTCACACAACTTAAACACAAAAGCAGGTAAGAAGATCATTTTATTCATGGAAGCATTTTATAATTCTGTGCAAGTTATCTGAGGCATCTTATCATGTGAATTGTAGCAAAAATAGCCTTTGCTAGTGCTCGTTTCCCATTAAGACATAGCTGGTCCTACCTAAGCAAAATTCTTAACTTTTGAAGCCTTCACAGCCAATAAAGTGAAGTTCTTGACTTTTCAAGCCTTCACAGCCAATAAAGTGAAGTTCTTGACTTTTCAAGCCTTCACAGCCAATAAAGTGAAGTTCTTGACTTTTCAAGCCTTCACAGCCAACAAAGTGAAGTTCTTGACTTTTCAAGCCTTCACAGCCAATAAAGTGAAGTTCTTGACTTTTCAAGCCTTCACAGCCAACAAAGTGAAGTTCCTGACTTTTCAAGCCTTCACAGCCAATAATGTGAAGTTCTTGACTTTCAAGCCTTCACATCCAATAAAGTGAAGTTCTTGACTTTTCAAGCCTTCACAGCAATAATGTGAAATTCTTGACTTTTCAAGCCTTCACAGCTAATAGTTCTCGACTTTTCAAGCCTTCACAGCCAATAATGTGAAATTCTTGACTTTTCAAGCCTTCACAGCTAATAGTTCTTGACTTTTCAAGCCTTCACAGCCAATAATGTGAAATTCTTGACTTTTCAAGCCTTCACAGCTAATAGTTCTTGACTTTTCAAGCCTTCACAGCTAATAGTTCTTGACTTTTCAAGCCTTCACAGCTAATAAAGTGAAGTTCTTGACCTTTCAAACCTTCACGGCCCATAAAGTTCTTGACTTTTCAAATCTTCACAGCCCATGAAGTAAACTTCCTGACTTTTCAAGTCTTCACTGTCCATAAAAGTGAAGTTCTTGACTTTCAAGCCTTCATGGCCCATAAAGTGAAGTTCTTAACTTTTTAAGCCTTCAATCCCACGCAGTGAATCATGCAATATCACAAACATCTGTCAACAATAGACACAGAAAGGAATAAATAAAATAAATTTTTTAAAAAAAAATAAAAAAAATAAAAAATATATATATATATATATATTATATATAAAGCTAAACAAAACACACTGACCATTTTGACGGCATGAATGAGGGGAGTGTATCCCATGCTGTCCTTGAAGTTGGGACTGGCTCCCTTCTTGAGGAGGTAGCGAGCCAGGCCCAGGTTGTAATGGCGGATGGCCAGGATCAGTGGGGAGATGCTCTCAGGCCCTTTAGTGGTGAAGTAGTCAGGGCATGGGGTGTCCAGACGAGCCCCAAACAGCAGCACGTCGGGAAGAGGTCGGTCAAACAACGTATCCAACGACAGGCCTTTTTGAATCAGTAGGTCAAGCCAGGCCCTACATACATACAATTGAAGATAACTTCGCATATTTCAAAATGCATACAACTGTGGATATATGTCAATAAATGTAGAGATTTGTACGGAAACTCTGATTCTGAAGGAAATCCTGAATGATTTATTATTTCATCTTATGGTTTATCACTATATATCGTATAGTATATTTCCAAATGGAAACATAAAACATTGTTTCCTTCCTAATGCAGAGAGAAAATATTTCTGTTTTGTTCAATGCATATGTATGCCCATGATCTTAAAAGTACAATAAAACTTATCACCTTGCATTCTCACAGTCTTCAAAACAAACTGACCATCTTTGAAGTAACAAAATAAACAGGTATAATGTGACTACTGGGCAAAATACAGCACAGAATTCAGTCATAAACTTGTTATAATGTGTACTAAATACATTATTTCTTTTGTGTCTTGTACAGCTTATTCCTTTCTACGAATGATAATGTGTGAAAAATTAATAATAACCCTACTCACATGGCTCTGCTGGGGACATTTGACACCCATTCATAGTCCCACATAACAGCTGATACCATGTCACGTCCCATCTTGTCTTTGGCTTTTGTGTTGAACGCCCTGCTTCTCTCTGCAATAAAGCACACAAAATGTTAGAAATAGAAACTAACAGCTGAAAACATTTTAAGTCTATGACTTAATACCAACTACACATTCACTTTATTCTGGTAATTTGTTGGAGCATGAAGTCAAATGTCCTTTTTGTTCAGAACCTCCTCTGTGTTCAGAACTTTTCTGCTGTGTGGCTTTACTGTTCAGAATACAACAAAATGTACTTGGTGTTGGATATATAATGTTATTATCATAAGAATCTGTACATGACCAGTGAATACTACAGGATGCAGGCGTGGGGGTATTTGCAAAGTCGCTACACCCCCTTTAAGAGAGATACAAGAACAATGACACACCATTTTCAGCATTGGGTCAGCTTGAATTTTTCTGTGTTTACAGAGATAGCTCAGCCTTAGGTAATGAAATACACAAGCTTATAACATGCTCTTACCAATGAGAAGCCTGGCCAGGGAGACAGGCTGATGAAAGATGGCACAATACTGAACGGCCGTGCATCCCTGACTGTCCACTGTATCCACAGGTACACCCTTCTTCAGCAGAGCTTCCGCCACCTGCATAATATGTCAATGGGAATAATACAGGCACTTCATTGAGACACACAAGTTTAATGTTAAGCAACATGCATAAAAATGTACATATAGTGTTGTATTTTCTCCGTAAGTATGCCTACTGACAGTTCTGTCAGTGTAAACAGTGCACCTTCTGCAAATTCTGAGCTAGAAATTTCCTGTCTGTTTGTTTCTGAATTTTTCTCTTCTAGTGTATCAGTGTTTCTGTTTTTCTGCCTTGATACATTCACCAGTATTTTTTCAATACATTTTTGCATTTTCGCTTTTCTTACCAACCAAACTCAGACTCTATACAGATTATGCAAAGCAACATTATTTGCCAGTATATGCAGTGTGAGCAAACTCACCAGAACAACATAGATCCAAGCTAACATGAACATGCCTCAGATGGATTTACTGATCATCTGAGGTATTACAAAGTTTCAGCACAGCAGAACATTATCATCTTAACTGATTTGATTTCTTTACCGACCTTCACTTCTCCATTTATTATAGCAGTTACATCTAGCTCTGTCCTGAGTTAGGATTCTACAACTGTACTCACATACACACAGAATAAATACATTCACATGTTTCTGAACAAATCTTTTTTTTTCAGGTATGTCTTTTCATATATATGACAACAGTTTGTAAAATCCCTGAATATGTGACAAAGTCTGTGTTAACTGTGTACTTTTCAATGCAAAACAATGGCTTTGAAAGAATTTCTTCAGATGGTTTGGGTTTCAAAGCCTCATGTAGCTCAATACAGGTTTGCAGGATGTTTCCAAAATATGTTTGCTTAAATGAGATAGCATGTTGGAATGCTAGTACCATTATTTTCCAGCAATGCACCATTCATATATACTACCATAATTATGCTTTTCCGCTTATGGTTTCGTTTTCATAGTTTTCATTTCCAAGTCACTTTCATTGCTGTGATGTGTTCATCAGGAACTGCAGAGGCCACCATATTTTTACCTGTTGCATGCTCCCCCCCCCCCCCCCCCCACAATTATAAATTCAAATAATGATGCAATCAAATGGTTTGTCAAGCGGATTTGTATGAGAATCCAGTTATTTAATTTTTGATAAAATGAAAAATCTGCCACTCTGCCAGGATGAGATTTTTACTGTTTCATTAGCGTTTTGTATGATGTTTTAAGCTTCAGCATGATTATTTTTCAAACTTTTGTGCATTTATCTCAAGAAGAGGGGACTATCTCACTTACATCACTTTATATCTAAGAGTGAAAGTCTTGAACTTTCTCCATGTCTAATAAAAAGCAGGGGTTTCTATCATGGCTTTCAGTCCTTGAATAGCATTTACCAAAGCACTTTGCTTACCAGAATTTGGGCATTTGCTTTCCATTTTTAAATTGCAACAATCAAAACACTTTTCTATCATTTCAACTACAATTCATTAATAAAGGCGGTAAAAACAAATTTTCTGCAAAATAGATAGTTATGCTATTTTGCTTTGCCGTCTCCACACAGAACAAAATTCCGTCTAAGCAAAGCCGCCTACAAACATCTGATCAACAGCTTGTACCAATAACCCAACGCCCATTTAAATAGAAGAGAATAATAAGCAATAGGGCAGAGGACAGGCAAAAGGAGAGGGATGGATAAGGTGTAAGAGAGGAAGAAGAAGAAGAAAAGCAGGGAAGCGGGGAGATGAGACTAGGGCAAGAGAGAAAAAAACGGAAACCAGCAAAATGTGTACCTGTAACTGCAGTTCTTCCTGGGCCCCACCCTTTGTCCTGAGAGCGAGCACATGGAACAAAGTCTGGTTCTCTTTGTTGACACCCTGCAGACAGCTCTGGTTCGTGACTCGCTTCAGCAGTCTTAGCACCACATTGAACTTGCTCACATTCAGGGCTGCCTGCAATCATGTTAAATAAAATTAATCATAAAATACATATGTGTGATAAAATTAAATGATAAAATACATAATGACAGAATGCAAAAGACATGCACTGTGCATGACTGAAATTGTGCCATAAAAAGCTGGTGATAAATGATACAATAACACAAAAAGAAATCAGTTTAAAATTAAATGCAAAATCATATTAATGCATAGAAAAATTCCTAGTGAAAAAAAAAAAAGAGTTCAATGTGCCTCTCAAGCCTGCAAATCAATGTGACATTTTGTAAATGGCAGTCCACATCACACAAAAATTACTTCTTTCTCAAGCTCACTAGTACCTGTGTCATTCTACTTCATTTTCACAAGAACATAGTCATCTCTTCCTTTTCAAACACATTCTCCTCTGCCCCTCAACATTAGATATTTTTTCATCTTGATTATACCCATCTGTGCTCAAGCTAAAATGCTCATACCTACACAACTGGTTAGATAACTTTCATCTTGATTATACCCATCTGTCCACAAGCAAAACTGCTCATGCCCACACAATGGGCTAAGTACACCAAAACGCTCAAACACAGAGAGAGAGAGAGAGAGAGAGAGAGAGAGAGAGAGAGAAAGAGAGAGAGAGAGAGAGAGAGAGAGAGAGAGAGAGAGAGAGAGAGAGAGAGAAAGAGAGACAAAGATTCGTTATTACATAGAGAGAGATTCGTCATGGCAGAGAGAGAGAGAGAGAGAGAGAGACAAAGATTCGTTATGACATAGAGAGAGAGAGATTCGTTATGACATAGAGAGAGAGAGAGAGATTCGTTATGACATAGAGAAAGAGAGAGAGATTCGTTATGTGGATGTGTGTCAGAGTGAGAGAGAGAGAGAGAGAGAGAGAGAGAGAGAGAGAGAGAGAGAGAGAGAGAGAGAGAGAGAGAGAGAGAGAGAGAGAGAGAGAGAGAGAGGAGAGAGAGTGCAGACATTTGTGTCAAAAGAAGTGCTGAAAATCACAAGATACTGACCTCTATAGTAGCAAATCCAATGCCTGTTTTGTCCAGCAGAATATGGGCAATACCCTGCAGGTCACAACTAATGGCACCCTGAAAACATAATAATAAAACTCCATACTACATGTTTAATACAAACAAAACAAAGCCCTTTATTATTCCATCTACCTTCTTCTTCTCCTTCCTTATATCCGTGAAGAGTCATTGGGGTGCCTCACTAAAGAAATGATCGACAGATTCTTCCACCCCTATCAGCCATGTGAAAAAGCAAACGGTTTCTCTTGATTTTGAAATGTTGATCCATCATTTTTTCTGTCTTCCCTTCTGTCTTCTTCTGTGAACAGTTCCCTGGACAATTTGATTTTGCAGTCTATTGCAACTTGACTCTTGCCCATAACTATGAAGTTTTCTTTTCTTCATTTTAAGTTAGCCGACCTTCATATGGTCCATGTACAGTCTGTGTGAGGTCTGTGTGTGAACAATGCCACTAATCTTTGTTCTCCTCAATACTTATGTAAGTCAAGATGAGGGAAACAATCACCCAAGGAAATATGTAAAAATGGTTTGGCGCACCTGTTCACTGGTGATATGACTGGTGCATCTGATGTTTAGTATCTTGTGATAACACCTGATTTCTAAGGCTTTGACTCACTGTTTCAATCCACTATGAGGGTCCCTGCCTTGCATGCATACAGGAAGATGGCATAAACCAAAGCATGTGAAAGCCCATCTTCCGTTTCATGAGATGTTCTTGTATTTCCATACATGTTTCAGCCTGGTCAGTGCTGATGTTGTCTTTACTGACCTTGAAAGGATTTCTGGTTTGGCGCCTTGATTGCTAATGATGGCTGCCAGGTAAGAATATTGTTAACAGTTCCTAGCTTCAGTCCATAATACACATAAACATACACAGATCAACATACATACAATTATGTGCTAGAAAAAATTAGCACTCGATTATATGTGTAACATGGTAAATGAAAAACTACAGGTAGATGGTTGATGAGGAACAGAAATAATACGAACAGATTTATGGTACGACTAGCAAGCAGGCACTTTTCCTGCTGCTAACCCTAAACATGATTCTGCATGCAGTGTAACTGAATTCCTGAGCAGGAAGGCTAACTTTGGTACTGCCTACTTTAGCGTACCTAAAAAATACACTAAGAATGGACATATTTCACTACCTTCACTTCCGATTTTTGTATGTTTAGTTCTGTTTGAGTTACACTTTAGTTTGCGCATGGAAGTGTATTGAAACTGTATCCCATCAAATTTCTTCAATCAACTTATTTGTAAAATGATTTCTGCAAGGAATGTTCTCAATGATTTTCCCCAGTGGAGATAATACCAAGTCATATTTATATTTAACATTAGGAACATGTGACTAGTTTGTGTAGTTTGTGGTGACACAGTGAAAAGAAAGGTGAAAGTTAATCTTGTGAACCATGTGTGTGAACAATGCCACTAATCTCTGTTCTCCTCAATACTGACGTAAGTCAAGATGAGGGAAACAATCTCTGTTCTCCTCAATACTGACGTAAGTCAAGATGAGGGAAACAATCTCTGTTCTCCTCAATACTGACGTAAGGCAAGATGAGGGAAACAATCTCTGTTCTCCTCAATACTGACGTAAGTTAAGATGAGGGAAACAATCTGTTCTCCTCAATACTGACGTAAGGCAAGATGAGGGAAACAATCTCTGTTCTCCTCAATACTGACGTAAGTTAAGATGAGGGAAACAATCTCTGTTCTCCTCAATACTGACGTAAGTCAAGATGAGGGAAACAATCTCTGTTCTCCTCAATACTGACGTAAGTCAAGATAAGGGAAACAATCTCTGTTCTCCTCAATACTGACGTAAATCAAGATAAGGGAAACAATCTGTTCTCCTCAATACTGACGTAAGTCAAGATAAGGGAAACAATCTGTTCTCCTCAATACTGACGTAAGTCAAGATAAGGGAAACAATCTGTTCTCCTCAATACTGACGTAAGTCAAGATAAGGGAAACAATCTGTTCTCCTCAATACTGACGTAAGTCAAGATAAGGGAAACAATCACCCAAAGAAATATGTAAAAAGTGTTATCTGTGGCTCATTCACTGTAGATCTGAGCTTGAGCCATGTTTACAGATGTCATGACAAATGACATCTCTAAAAGTTTCAGGTAAAGTCATTCGACATTTTGATTGAAGAGTAGTGTATTGCGTGTTACACGTGTATGTATCTTCATTCTCACTTATTTTTAAATCTAATGGTATTTCTATGCATGCTCTAGAGCCAGTTGAAAACCCAGGACATTTTGTATCATCTGCTGTCTGCTTAATACAGCGTGATATAACAGTTGCTACGTGCTTGGGCACTCAAACCATTTCTTTTCACCAGTACTACTGCCAACCTTCCAATCTGTCAAGTACTACTCTTGAACTAATGTTCTGCAGTAAACAGTCAAGTACATTTCTTGCAGTTAAAGACGTACAATCTGTGATGTCAGTGGGGCTCTTGATGTATGCTTTGTGTTTCATTTTAGTACAAGAAAATAAATGAAAACAAAAATTGTCTTTTTTCATTCTGTGAGTCTCATTTTCAAAAGTGAATGTTGTAAACAATTTTTTTTCTCATGTGACACAAAGAAAAACAAGAACACACTATTTTCTAAAGAGTTGGGGTGGGATTGTTTTACGGATTTTTGTTTAACCCTCTGCCTACCGGATCGACCGCGATCGACCGCGAGATTTCCGTTTTCTGAATACCGGATCGACCAAGATCGACCGCCGAATGCTAGGTCAGCGACTTTCACTTTCACTATCGCATATCCCAGAATGCAATCGCGATATAAGCGTCTTCCGGTAGGGCCGTTTCCGGACGACATTTTGTGCTTTGTTGCAAGAAGTTTGGTTGAGTAGTTTTGCTGCTGTGATTTTTCAAAGTTCAGCCTTTTTTTCGCGAAAATTTTCTGCAAAAATGGCGGATCAAGAAACCATGCAACTTCTGGAATCCATTTTTGGATATGTTAGTGATGAAGAGAGTGTTTTTGAAGGCTTCAATCTTGAAGAAATTTCGAAACAAGATGAGTCCGACGTCGATGTTGACCTAGTTATCAACAGTGATCGTCTGCTCATTGATTTGGAGTCCGAAATCGATAGTGAATCGGGTGATAATGACGGTGATATCGATTTGCCTATCGCTGCTGGGCCCAGTGCCAAAAAAAGGAAAATTCGGAAAACAAAGGCTGCTAGAGATTCAGTTATTGTTCACTGGAGTGATAGACTACATGAGGTGAGGCCCAAAAAAACTTTTGCTGGTTTTGACAGCCAGGAAACTGAATCGGACGATGACCAAATTTTGCGGTCAGTTGGCGTGTCCCATGATTTGCCTGTGGGTGCGTCACCTTTTGGATTTTTTTAGTCTTTTGATACCAGACGAATTTTGGCAAATGTTGAGCACAGAAACAAATTTATATGCTGCACAAAGGCAAGCAGAAAAAGGTGTAGATAAACTCTGGCAGCCTACCACACCTGATGAAATGAAATTATTCATCTATGTTCAGTTTATGTTTGGGATCATTCGCGTACCATAAAACAGCAACTACTGGTCCACAGATCCTTTATGTATTGCTCAGGTTGCTGATGTCATTAGTAGAAATAGATATATAATAACTTAAATCAGTATTTTCATTTAAATGACAGCAGTAAAGCTATTCCCAAGGGTCAGCCTGGCTATGACCCCTTGCACAAAGTGCGTCCTCACTGGAGGTTCTGCGCGCCCTGCGTAACAGCAACTCTGTTCGCCAGAAATCTGCTCCCCGGTCTGTGGCACAGGCAGGTGTCACAGCATCAGACCCTCTCTCCCATGGACCTGTCCGTCTTCCAGGCCTAATAAAGAATTGCCTGGTTTGCCAGAAGGCGAAGAGGAAGACGGACAAGGGATATAGCATCACCACAGTGTGGGGATGTGTAATTTGTTCTGTTCATTTGTTTAAAGGCACATGTTTTGCTGAGTTTCATCAGCACCTGAAATCTACCTGTCACTAGTGTCAGCAATTATATGTTCATTTTGTTGTTTTTTTCCCCTCAGTAGTTAGTAGACAAATCTTCTGTATGTGACGCTTTTAGTTTCACAACACTTTTGAAGTTTGGGTTTTTTTTTCTTCACCACAAAAGTTAACTATTCAGTGTGGAGAAAACACAGAATGACTTTATTTTGTTCCTGAAGGTTTCAGTACTATGTCTGGACATGGAAAATCACTATTTGCTCCTAATCCATGACATTCTGTGGTTCCAGTGAATTCAGGAAATATTTTTACAGCGCCAAGAACTCTGACGTAAAAATTAGTCTGATCGTTTTTTTTTTCTTCTTCATATACTAGTTCACTACATATGAAAAAAAATGGCTGTTTTGGATGAAGTGATGTCTTTGGCATTTTTTCATCAAATTTATGTAATTGGTGAATAAAAATTAAATTTTTTATTGAGGTTTATTTGTGGTGGGTGTGCATGTGTTGCGGAGTTACTTCCCTTGCCATGGTATACTCATAGGCATATAGCACAGTCATGTGGTAGGCAAAGGGTTAATAAGTGCAGTAATCTGTCGAACTGTTGCCATTCCAAATGTACTATTTAACCTTAATAAAAACACAGACATGCCAACAATTTCATAAACGTATGCAAAAGCTGATTTTACACAATACTTTCTTATGCCTTCTGTCCAGATACATGCAATACATGGAAACGTATGTAAACATGTAAAAAGATCACAACAAACCTGGAAAATGGAGTGAGCGATGCGCTTTTTCTCTGCTGGCTCTTTCTTCTGCAGCTGCTGCAGAAGAGGTCGCCATTTCAAAACAGGCTTTTCTTTCTTTGTTGGAGGGGGTGGTTTAGTTTCTACTGGCTTTTCTGCCACATCTAGCTTGGGATCATAGATCACGATGTCATCTTGCACATTTGCCCCTTGCTGCAGCAGCACAATGGCACAACTGGAAGGAACAAAAACAATAATAAGTCTCACACACACACACACACGCACGCATTCAAAAGACTACTAATCATATCATGCTGAACACAGTAGAGTACATGACACCAAATCAGACTGAATCCTTTCACTGGTTTACACCAAATCAGACTGAATTCTTTCACTGGTTTACACCAAATCAGACTGAATCCTTTCACTGGTTTACACCAAATCAGACTGAATCCTTTCACTAGTTTACATTTGTATCGGAGTCAAATGTAAGTCCAACTACACACTGTTGTTAAATTTTTTTTCCTTTTAAATTGTAATTGGTAGGTCAAACACCAACCTCGATTCATGCCTGGAATTAAGTGAAAAACAGTAACTTACATACACCAACAATGTGTTGAGATTGTCATTTCTGTAAACGCCTGTCAATATTCTTCAAAATTACTTGATTCCCCCCCCCTCTCAAACTATCCACTGGTATCCTTACATCAGTGTACTATATACTGATGTTTACACTATTGTAAACAAAACATATCCATCCATACATTATTCATACCACTGTTTCTGTATGTCAAACTTTCAACATCACCCACCTGTCCTTGCAATTTTTCACTGCAAGTGTTAGAGGAGTATTTCCTTCGGCGTTCTTTCTGTTGATCTGGGCTCGCCTCTGCACAAAAATGAATGTATGTATAAAATTATAAGGCAAGTGTGAGGGTTTTACTAATGTAAATCCATGGAAATAGTCTCTTCAAAAAAGCACATTATGTGTCCAATATACAAAAGCGACCAAAATGCACATGGTGGGCATGGGAATGTGTAACAATAAATGTGACTGAATAAATATATAGTCAAGCTCAAAAGAGAAAATCTGTTAACAGAAAGGAACCAATTGCTGAGTACATCTATTGACAGTTATATTTCAATCAAATGCTCTCCTCTTCAGATGTACATAAGAGAGAGAGATGATGCAACATAGGAAAACCAGCTAACATGCAAAATTATGCACACATATATATTTTATGTCTGTGGCTTATGGAAACATGAAAACAACCAGAATGCATACCTACCAAAAGTGCAGACAGTGCTTCACTAAAAATTGTGATTATGTGTAACATGCAGTGAGTCCACATGAGTTTGGAAAACAGTAAGCATGTCCGACTTCAGCTCTTCAGCTTTTCCACAGGGATTTCCGCGCTCATTGCTCACTGTCAAAAGACCTAACCTGTGAGCACTAAGGGCTAGGGTTTCAGGTGGCCCTTGCTGCTTGATGGCTCTGTCATATATTTAAGATATTTTCTGGGAGTGGCCGTGCTCTAGTGCCAACCCATCCCATCCTGACAAAAACCAATACAGTTGGTACAGGACTGCTTGTTCAGCCATGCATACCTAGCTTCTTTTCCGGCTAACCTCCTTACCTGAAGGCTATATACCTCTTGCAACCTGCTGGCATGGTGATGGTTGCCCATCTACCATGTTGGAGGAAGCCAAAATTAATTGTGTTTTTGCTTCAGAAGCTGTACACTTTTACAGTTTCAACAAGAATACACTGTTCATCGAGGAGCTAATGGATGACTGAGCAGAGGAAACTGATTTCTGATCAGAGATCAGGTAAGAACTGATCCTACTGAAGATGTAAGCGACCAATATATCAACTTCGACGCCGTGTTGGCGAAGTTTGACAACAGTGACAAGTGAATTGGGTTTGAAATGAATTGGAGTGAAACGAATCAAAATGATCTGGTTCCCTGCCATGGCAAGGAAACCTGTCTATGAATACCAATTACACAAGGCCCATATCTGCAAAGGATTCTGTTTTCCACAGTTTTATGCAGAACTCTTTGCTACAGGTCGGGAAGTACTTGTGGTAAGATTCTTTTAGAGTCTGAAATACCATACTTTGACTTAGCTTGCAACACTGACCATCTCAACTGACGCTGTGATTCTGTGTGGAGATAAATAGTAATATGACCCCCCCCCCCCCCACAAAGACTTGTCCTTTGGTAACTTTATTATTCTCAATGTGCACAACTACAAAAAAAACAAGATAATGGCATTTTTTTTAATCAATATTTGTTTAACCCTTTGACTCTCACACCCTATCATCCAACTGCAAATAATCATTTCACTCCTTCACACTATCCACCAGCTTCCTGCAGGACACTCATGGAAAGGGTGAGGGAGTCAAAGGGTTCAGTTTTTGCTTTGCTACCATGGTTGACAATGCAGGATGCTGGTGGACAGGGTGCAAGAGTCAAAGGGTTAAATACTAATGAAAATCAGTTTTGTTCTCTTCAGTTGGGATTTCAAAGATATTCAGTGCCGAGAGATCTTGAAAGTAAGCATCCAACATATCCAGGGATGCATGCCTACCCGGGTGGAACTCACCATTCCCACCTTGAACTTTATGGTCAAGGGGAAGGTGCTGAGGAGCAAGAGGTACATAAGGGGACATCATCCACTGGTGAACTTGGGGACTAGGAAGATTCTGCCGTTCTGCCTGGAGTGGTCATGTCCAGGATGGGTTCTATGCTGCTTATTTTTCTTTTTCAATCGTTACTTTTCTTTACTTCAGTTTAGTAAAGCATAATTTCCAGGTTATATGAATATTCCACTAAAATGCTGTAATATTTAATGGCCATCAACCAAGACTCCAGCCTACCTGCAGAAGGTGCATACAGCAGATCGTGGATCCATTGGCAGCAGCCAGATGAAGTGGTGTGTTGCCATTTGAGTCAGGTTCGTCTACCTGCTGGTCCTTCATGGCCGTTGTCATCAAACTCAGCAACTCTATGGGGTCTTGGCCACAACTGACACACAAGCATCAAATATTACCCCGTATCAATTTTCTGCTTGTCAAACCTATCAGGATTGATCACAAGAAGTACACTCTGAGAATACCACAACTACAGGATAGTATGTCATGTGAAAACAGTTTTGGTTTCATGTATCCCAGAATGCATTTTTGCCATGACCATGATTTGTGATAGAGAGTTTCCGGCTTCAGAATAAGTTTTAATTGTGCAATATGGTGGAATATCTTTGAAGCTGTGATTTTTCAAATTTTAGCCATTTTTCCCTCAAAACAATCAGCATCAAAATGGCAGACAACAAAGCCTTACTGTCAATTTTCTGAAATGGTAATAGGATACTGACTGTAACCTAGTCAAGTACAACTTTATTATTATTTTTATACTGTTTAAAGCCCAGCCAACTGCACAGAGCAAAAGTCAACTTTATAACCATCATAAAATGTATGCAACATCTCAACAACCCTGAAAAAAAAATTAAAAAAGAAAATTCAGTACATATAACAATACATTCACATTCTAAGGATATATCCTTGGCACTGACCATTCTGTCCAATTAATTATCAGAGGGCTACAAACAAACCTCAATACAAATACAGACACAACTAAGGAGACACTAAATCGTACATAAAAACTGGTCTAAACTACCTGAACTGCTTCTGCATATCATATTTCTTAGAGCCAAAAATGCAGTAAATACATGTAGCCATTATCAATCTTAATAGCAAGCATGTTAAACTTCTTTGGGTTTTTTTTCTTCTGAACAAGTTGTTTCTGAAGATTTAATGATTTTATGACATGATCTTTCAGAATATATAACGCATCAAATGTATGCAAACAAGCAAAACTGATCTCATATTGATGTGTTTACTTGTCTTCTGCTCAATGTATGGTAGTTTGTACTCTGTTCATGGGGGATTCATCACACACAATTCCATATGTGCTTCATCCAAATCTGACGTTACTATCTGGCAGACTCCTTGAACATACAGAACACCCTATGCACTGGAAAGGTCTTGAAATGGAAAAGACGGAGAACAGGACTCTGAAACACTAGGCTGACACCACGATAATGATTGCAGCATTAAGACAGGCAGTGAACAGCCAGTTTTTATGATGCAGGTTGCTGCAACTGAATTCAAAACACAAAAACTTCCCAAGAGATCAGGAGCAGCAATTGGTCTCACAGTGGTTTCTTGTATTTTGAAACAAAGACTCAGCATGCCACCTGATCCCACAACTGCCACAATGCACAGCAATGGACTGTGAAGCAGTTACCCTTCCACAATTCTTAGAAATCAGTAGGAATCAGTTCTGCCTTGATCAACTGTTGTTGGAAGGCTTCTCTGAACACTTCACAGCTACAAACCCAGCAGACCCATCTGACTCAATCCTAACATTCCCAGTTCCTGTGGGGACCAGCATAATCCGCTCAATAACAGAGAGGTTTCTGAAACTGAGTCCTCTCTCTAATCCACGCTAGAGGACAAGCCAAAAAGATGCACATGTTTAATAACAGGACTACCACTTGCCTCACCCTAAGCATCCACAGCCAGACTTTTGTTACTACCATCCCTTTGTTCAAGCTGAAGGTTTCCCCAAATTGACAATGCCTGTGGGGGCTACTTTTGATTTGTGTTATTACTAATTAATATCCTCCACTAAATCAGGCCAAGATAGGGCAATCAAATGGCATTAAAATGTTAGTCCGCCTGACATGGTACAACATATGAAGCCAGACAAGTACATTCTAAGTACAGAAACAAAACATGAGCTTTACCTTCACAGCATTTCCAACACTATTCTATGATTAATTGTAGACCTGTTTTCATAATTTGTGAAAAAAAACTCTGGCACACAAATCTCCTGTCAAGAAAATTGAAACTGTGACACACAATCCACATGATTCCTATTTTGCTATGATAATATTTATTTACGCATTATCATGACTGACTGTTGTCAAAGCATTTCACAATTTCTGAGAACTTGCCTTCAAATCTGAATACTTGAGACAAAGTCATCAACGTTCCACACAAAATCAGAGTTCACATGAGCCATCTGCTCACTTTGATCAACTGTCACAATACTTGATTCACTGGTTCATGAACAGCATTGTCTTCACTGCTACTGTCACTTTGATCATTTAAACTGACATCAGCATTCACTGATTCACAGTTTTCATCGCTGTCATAGTTCATTACCCACTCAGGAGCTCATTGGATTGTTTCTTCACCACAGATATGCTGTCTCCATTTTGCCATGTTGAAGAAAATACTGAGAATTTTCCAAACAACACGGTGTTGGAAGTGACATTGCCATACAGAAAAGACTGACAATTTTTCAAACAATGCAGTGTTGGAAGCATAACGCCATATAGCAAACCATCTGTGGACAAGCTTGAACCATCAAAATGACGCAATTATGAGAATAAAGTGAATAGAGCATGCCAAGTGAGAACAGTGAGCATAATGAATATACTTGTACATGGTCAGATATGGCTGCTCAGGATGTACATCTCAGATATGGCTGCTCAGGATGTACATCGTCAGATATGGCTGCTCACAATTTGTGAATAGACACATACATAAACAGGGTAGAATAAGCTGAAAGGTTTCGCATAAATCTATTGCAATACAATATCAACAAATATTTAAAATTCTTTTTGTTGTTTACCTGTGAAAGACACAGTGAACTGGAAGCTGTCCATGTTTGGTTTTGGTAAAGATATCAGCTTTCTGGTCAAGCAGAAATTCCTCCAAGGCTGTACTATCGTTGGCATCCCCTTTGTTGTTGCTGACAGCAACATGCAGCACAGTCTTGTTGTCACTGTCCTTGCTGTTGACGTTCAGACTTTTGCTCAATAGCAACTTCAGCAGCTCTATCGTCTCCCCTTCAGCAGCTGAACACAACCCACATGCAAGTTACTTTTAAGTGCACATCAACACAACACTTTGTCTAACATATTTTGCACAAGAGATTGGACTTGCTCTCTGCATGATACAAAATCATCTCACAACAGATTCATACAAGCATTAATGCTCATACCATAAACATTGTAAGGGATCCTTCTTGCGCATCTTTTCTCGAACACTGCCAAGCAATTTTGTTTTCAAAACAAGGAATAAACAAGAACCACCATCAAGCACACTTACTTCTGTCCTGGACCAGATAATGCATCAGTGTGTTCTTTGTTCTTGGACACACTGTCCTTAGGGTCCGCACCGTGCTGAAGGAACAGCCTGACCAAACTTAAGCTTCTGTGCCTGCAAAGTACATGATACAAAAAAAAAGTTTACTTTTGTGCATGTTTCTTCTGACATGTGATACATAACATTTGTTCAATATATATCTCTACTGTCAAAGCTCACAATAAAAATTAATATTTTGAAAGCGCAGTTTGTTCTGTCTCTTGAAATGTTCACTTAAATTCATCAGAATCATGATCTGAAGAAATCGCACTGCAAAAGTTCTTGATTTCTTTCACCAACACCCCCCCCCCCCCCCCTCCATTTAAAAAAAAAAAAAATATATAGAGCTCCATAACAGACCTCTCTAAAAATACAGTCGCTTTTTGACTAAACCTTCATAGAACGAGTACAAGGGTGAAAAATTGTTTAATTCTATGATGACAGCAGCATTAAAGGTTTAATAACACGATCACAGACATCTAAAAAGACCCAACTAAAATATTTAAAACAGCCACTATTCTCTTCATAAACAAGAATAACCCACTTAACTGATTCCAACAAACTTTTAAAAAAAAAAGAAAAAAAAGAAAAAAAAAAAAAAGACCATTTCAAAATAACCTTTGAAAAAGGCTACACAAATACACCATATTAAGAAAGCAGGATCAATCCACTATCCCACTCCCATATTTTAATTGAACTGTTTTGCATACATCTAGATGGAGCACAACTTTAGCCTCAAAGCTGTGCCACTTACTACATTTACATGGGGAAATTTGTCAATTTTTACTTGTGTCCTGGACACCTCAGATATTTTTGCAGCACTTCTTTCCCTTCAATTTCTCTTAATTTTTAGCATTTTCATGTGAGCTCCCAGAATCACACCCACTAGAGTTCCCAGAATCGCATCCATTTAAGCACAACAACCCTCAGGTAATAGTTTCACTGTTTTGCAAGGATTTATTGCTGTTTTCATATTTTTACAAAATCCAGTATTTTCAGTAAGCAAAAAAACTGAAGGTTTGTGGTACTGATTCCTTGTGAAGGATAGAGAATATTCTGTAAAACACTAACTAAGTACAGTGTTTTTGATTTTACACTGTACATACCTTTCCAGATTACTTACAGCAACAAAGCTGACAGGAATATTCGCTTCAAGTAAAACTATAAAAAGTTCATTTTTTCGCTTCAATAAAACTATATAAAAAGTTCACTTTTTCTATTTTCCAGTGGTGTTTGTTTCAAGTCTGTGGTGTTAGTGGTCAAGTTTTGGTAGTTTTTTTAATTTTGGTCAAGAATGTGTGATTTGAGGGGAAAGTTGCACCCCTTTGACCACTGATAGAGAGGAGAGAGAGAGAGAGAGAGGGAGAGAGAGAGAGAGAGAGAGAGAGAGAGAGAGAGAGAGAGAGATACATATACTCCACACTAGAACTACCCTCTTTGAGAAGGGAAAGCACCACACTATCAATGACAGCCAGCAGATTTATAATTCCACACTTCACAAAACACTCATACATACATAGCCAGCCACAGGCAGGGAGTGATGAGATGCCCTTCATTGTAGCCATCATTGAAAGCTGCGTTGGGATCTGCCCCTTTCTCCACCTGAAATCAAAACATTCACTATTGTTCAGTTTGAAGCTCGACAGTTGCTGCCACCATATCACATGAAAATCAACTGTGTACAGGGTTTCGACATGATAAAAAAAGTCTGGTTTCAATTACAAATGTTTACCTACATGCATACAAACAAAATAATTAAGCACATATAGTTCCACAGATAAAGCTACAGACAGACATGTATGCCTTTGTAAAGATCATCCTATCTCATCTCTCTCCCTCGCCCGGATTGGTGGTATGAGCCACACTCGACATCACACAAATTTCCTCCGGGTAGCACAAAAGACATCTGTGGCCGACCTCTTGGATCTCCAGATCACAGACTTCAACGATGTTATTGAAATAGGAGGTGTACGGTCATCCATTTCTTTTCCTCGCCCAACTTTCCTCTGCAGAACCACTGACATCAGATCTGTTTTGGTGTTTTTGATCACATGGCCTAAATATTTCAACTTTCTTTTGTTGATCTCTGACAGCAGCTGGCGCCTGACATTCAGTTCAACACACTATTGTTTGTACTTCTGTCTGTCCATTTAATTCTGAGAAGTCGTCTATAGATCCACATTTCCGCTGCATTGGTTTTATTTTCTTCACCTTTTCTTAGCGTCCAGGCTTCGCAAATATACAACCATTAAAACAGGCCAAATCAAAATTTTCAGGATTCTTAGTTTTAAATTTTCGGGAAGCCCTCTGTCTTTCCATACATTGTTTAACTGAACCATTTTTTGTTTTGCAATGCCAATTCTTGTTTTCACATCTTTGGTGCAGGAGCCGTCATTTGCTTTTACAGATCCTAGATACTTGAAATGTTGGACATTTTCTAAGACTGCATTATTTATTTGAATAAGCCTAGTAACTAGTAACAGCTCTCCACAGACTAGTAACAGCTCTCCATAATTATTTAACAAAACAAAACAAAACAAAACAAAAAAGAAAGCTCACAATGCATATTCACTTGCACTCGGTCAAGTCAAAATCCTAATACATAAAAGTCCATCACATCCATAAACCTGCTCACCAAACACTTTATTTTGTCAGCTGACTTGTCTTTGGCAGCCATGACCAATGGTGTTTCACCATTCAAGTTCTGCTGTTCAAGATTGGGTTTGTAGCGAAGGATCAGGGCCAGACCAGGGTGTTTGATTTCCACATCACCCTCCTTCACTGGCATCTCCGTCTGACAGTTAACCATCAGGTGAGTGGCTGTGTATTTGCCTGGTAGACAGAAAATTCATCAGTTACTGATGCCACTCACAACTTTACAAGTTACTAGCGCAAAATCAAAACAGTATAAAAAAAGAACAAAACACAACAGTATCTGTCATAGATCAGCATTAGAATTAATGTAATTTATAGTAGTAAAAGAGAAAACTGCAGTACCTGTCTTTGAAATAAGCAATGAACTGAAAGTTACCGCTGCAAAATATGAGAATAAAATATTCATGTTATGATAAATGATTATAAATAAATAAATGGATTATAAATAAGTGGACAAACGTTTAATTCTGTCTAGCGACAATGCAACCTTGATCTGATCAGGATAGGAAATAAACACACAGAATCTGCCTAACTGACCAATGATTCTACTCATGCAAGTCTGATAAAAAGCTAATAGCCTTCCATCTACACATTTCTGATTGTTGGTATCCCATTTTAGGTTTCCACTATGTTCCAGTAACATAACCACAGACATCCATTCCATGACTTTTGTTGGTATCCCATTTTAGGTTTCCACTATGTTCCAGTAACATAACCACAGACATCCATTCCATGACTTTTGTTGGTATCCCATTTTAGGTTTCCACTATGTTCCAATAGCATAAACACAGACATCCATTCCATGACTTTTGTTGGTATCCCATTTTAGGTTTCCACTATGTTCCAATAGCATAAACACAGACATCCATTCCATGACTTTTGTTGGTATCCCATTTTAGGTTTCCACTATGTTCCAATAGCATAAACACAGACATCCATTCCATGACTTTTGTTGGTATCCCATTTTAGGTTTCCACTATGTTCCAATAGCATAAACACAGACATCCATTCCATGACTTTTGTTGGTATCCCATTTTAGGTTTCCACTATGTTCCATTAACATAAACACAGCACGGCTGTACAAATGCTGCCATTTCTCACCATTTAGGCAGGCCTGGCCAGCTCACACTTACACCGCCTGACCTCCCCACCCCCCTTCCCTTTCCCCAGCTCTTATCTCTGGCACAGGTGCCTGCTTGCAGGCGCTAGGCTGGAATCGCTTCTCTGTTATCTGTTAAACTAACACAGTCCATGTACTTAATACAAAAGCATGCAGTGTCCGCCTCAAACTTTGTTGGGGCAAAAGAATTGAGCACACAATTAGACAAAAGACTGTTCTTTTGTTCTGTGCAGTCTGTTTTGCTTAGTAATTTGTTGTGGTGCCTGGTTTATCTACTTTTTACGGAAAATATGAACTTTGTGTGTTAAAGTATACACAAAAGGATTAACAGAACAAATCGGTTTGTGTGTGCGCGTGTTTTTTCATCATTTATTAGGGTGGTTTCATGGTGAGCTACTAATTTAGTATGTGATTTGTTTGTGTCTAATCAAAACAGTATGGAGACAGAACATTCAAAGCAGTTGCTTTTAAAAAAGATTACATTTATTGTATGGAATGTGTGGTGGGCGCTCAAAAAGAACGGCAGAAACTAGTGTAAAATTTTTGCAGAAATATAGACACTGAACTAAAGGCATTTCACAATATAAACCTTCGGTCAGACAGAGAAGGCATTCAGAAACATTTTGTCAAAAATGTCACTCCAGACTGATCAATTTGAAAAAAACAAAGCTCAAACAATTCACCTATGTCCCTTTGAGACATAGAAAACTCGGCAGCCCTGTGGTTCAATCTGATCAGTCACTTCAGATTAGTGACTGCTCTGTGTGTTCACAGTTTTGTGAACAAAGAAAAGGTGGCAAACCAGTAAAACGATCAGGAAGGCCAAAGCAAACAGCAGTGAAACACAGAACAAGCACAGTCTGGCCCATATCTGTGTCTCTATCTTTCCCCTGTCAGTGGAGTAATTAAAGCTGACCTGCTCGGAACCGTGGGAATAACTCTTGCCTTTGGGTGAGTGGAATGGCATGCAGAGTGATAGTGTGTCACTGTGTGAGCAAACTGTATGAATGGAAAGTTGCATCTTTGTGAAAAGGAAGTTTAAAACTTCACTTGTTTTTCTAATTGTGTATGTTTTATGATTAGTGCTGCTTCAAACACTCGCATTCAACACAGTCTCTTTGAGGTGCATGCAACTTTTTATAGGCCATGTTTGGTTTTGTTTTGTTGAGAAATTTCTTCTCTATTCATTTCTATGCATGTTGTATAACTGTAAGCACATTAAGAAAAGAAAACAACGAAAGTGTAAACCAAGTGATTTTTTTGTCTGGCTAAGCAGCTGTGCATTGGGTGGGGAATACCGCGTGTGTGTGTGATACGCGAAAGAGCGCGGCAGCAGTCTTGTGCGGTGCTGGCACGCGCTAATCTTACAACCGTCTTACAACCGGTCAGCGTGCTGTGCGTCAGTCCGGCGGGCTGGGTCAAGATATCACATTCCTCTGCGCGTACGGGGAGTTTCCTCCTAACTAAAGGGAACGGAAAGAACAGCCGTGACAGACATCCATTCCATGACTTTTGTTGGTATCCCATTTTAGGTTTCCACTATGTTCCAGTAGCATAAACAAAGACATATATTCCATGACTTTTACCTTCTTTTGCATATGATGGTTTTTCAGCATTTGGTATGTTCTTTTCCTGCACAGCAGCGTTCACATCCGAACAAGCCACTTCGATTAAAGCTTGGATGAACTCGCGTCCATGCTTTTGATCGTTTTCTACTCGGTTGACACCTGGATTTCGGGTACCTGGTACGTCCTGTACACCTGTGCAGTAAGACATAAGTCATAAAGTCATGGAGCATATACAGCCTTTATGTGCAAGTTTCCATTTTCAAATACCAACGCTTTCAAAGCCATCATTTCAAATCTATTTGTTGACTGGCAGTTTCTATTTTTGCTGGGGATATGCTCAAGACTATTGAGGAAGCCACCACTACAAACAGAATTCATCAGCACTTTGAAAGAAATCACTGTAAGCCAGAACAACCATTGTAAACCAGAAAAACACTAAAATAAAATTAGGACACGAATATAGCAAAACACAGGTGCAAATTTTCAGCGAACTGGCCTTTGTCAAAAGCTTACAAAAGACAACAAACAATAAAGAAAAAGAAAAAAACAGTAGACAACTTCCCAAATGCGATGTCTAGGAGGAGAAAATGGTAGATGTGTCTTGTTTTGTTATATCAAAAAAGTATTCTATTTCTGAGTTTTTCTGCGTCGTATTTGCTTAAAGCTGGCAGTCAAACTGAATCATGTTAAATTATAATGTATCAGCTACTTTCGCATGAATCACATCTAATCTCAGGGCAAAACAGGCGTACTGTAAAGATGAAAACAAGCACACAAAAGGAGGATGTTTTGAGCCAGTGTGAGATACAAGCAATACCAGACCAATTTAGCCCAACACTAACCTGACAGGCTCGAAGCAATGGGGTGAATCCCAAGAAGTCTGTGTCTGCTGCCATTTTCTTCAAGGCATCCTTGAGGCTCTGACGTGGTTCAACCACAGGCTGGGCATTGCTAGCATCACCTGCTCCATCTGCAATGACATCCACCTCCATCTTTTCTTCCCCAGATGATGGCGTTGCGTTTGTCTGATCTCCTGCTGCCGATGACTCAACCTGCACAAGCAGTGACATACATCAGATCAATAAAACTATGTCCCTGCTGGTCTTTTTCTTACTTTAAATCTGAGACAATGAGACATATTTTACCTCTTTGGCAATTACTCACATATGCATGCGCGCACACACACACACAGTTCTTAGACAGATAAAATATTCTCTTCCAGATCAAAATCAGAAATTCTCTAGTGTTCTAAGCACAGACTTGTTTCTAACGAAACAACTTCTCAGAAAGCAAAATGAGCCAGTCTTTTCACCAATTTCATCTTCAACTGGTCGTATATTGCAGTTAATATGATCTCAGAGCTTATGCACTTGTAAGATATGATTGTGTTAAATGCTATTAAAGCTGTTTTAACGAAACAACTTTCTTGAAAGCAAAACAGTATAAACTGTGATCAAACTAGCTCAAAATGTCACAACTTGCAGCTGCATATAAACCTTGATCTATGAACTGAGCAACATTTAAGCAAAAGCCTTTGCATACCATACTTCACACATTACAACTAATCTTTCTCTTAAAAAATAGTCCCAAATAGACAAGCATCAAAAAGAGAACTACCTGTCCTGCAAGGATGTAAATGAGTTGAGTCATAGAGGTGGTACAGCACTTTTCAGCCAAAGTATGAAGCAGGTTCTTTTCCTCCTCATTCTTCTCACAGGGAATCTCAGCACCGTGCTGAACCAACAGCTCCACAAGCCTAAAGTTCACCTGTACATTGGCACAAGTTGTAAGGGGTAAGACACGGAAATCACCATTACCACAACCATCCAAAGTGGTTGGATGAAGGAAGACATTTTGTTACCATCAGGAAAAAAACTTTGCTTCCTGTTGTTTTTTTAAAGTGAAACTAAAGAAAAAAAAAGATGATGTTGTACAACCATGAAATGTCCCTTTCCGGAAGTAAATAATGGCTGTACACATATTCTCTTCATCCCAAACACAAAACATGTACACGTAATATTCCTCTGTGACATAAAAATCCATCTTCTGTAAAACAACAAACAAGACAAAAATTTCCAGCACACAAAACAATTAACTGTAACGAAAAAACAGGGCACAGGACACTAATGACTTGGAACTGAATGATACATTTCCTTTATTGTTTGACTAAGGTACTGATACTGCACCTCTACACGCGGCAAACAGTGGCTACTGGATAAAGAGACAAAGGCAGGTAAACAGAATGAAGCAAAAATGCAACTCGCATCACCATGACCAATGATGCAAATAGTGACAAAACACTATCACCTATAGAAACATTTTTTTAAACAATTATAAAACAATACAGTAAAAGTACTGTAACATTTCACAACAAATGTATGCAATACAGTAGATTACACACTACTTAACAATGACTAACCTAGTAATTCCTTCCTCACGAGAAAATGTAAAACACTAGCAGACACCTCCATTATAAAAAAAAAAAAAAAAAATTAAAAAAAAGAGAGAGAGAGAGGGAGGGAGGAGAGAGAGAGAGAGAGAGAGAGAGAGAGAGAGAGAGAGAGAGAGAGAGAGAGAGAGAGAGAGAGAGGACTAACCTGTTCCAGAGCAAGAGATACTGGTGTCTTGCCCACATTGGTGGGTGTGAGATGTCACAACCTGCATCCAGCAAAATGTTGGCCACCTTCAGGCTGGTTTCCATGGCCAAGTCGCACACAACAGGAGACTGCACACCAACCACACACAGAATAAAATTTACTTTTCTCTTTCTCTTACACAAACATACACACAGTGATATCTATCAATGTCTAGACACAACTGTTTGCTTTCTCAAAGATGCTATGCACAAAAATATAAAAGCTTGATTTCTGGCAACATACAAGTTCTTTAAACCTTTGACATTCCACTTGAATTTTCAACCTAGAAATGAATTACCAATGAAACTGCCAGGACCAATCTTTCCTTTCAAATCTCTTAAAACTTGTCTATTAGATCGTAATCTTTTAATTCATTTCTCCTAAATTATTTCAAATTATTCCACTCAAGTCAACAATATATTTCAAACAGACTTATCACCAAACAATTTTCAGATTTAACATAAAAAATCTCTGGGATGATGAACAGATCTGTTTCTTTCAGATTACTATTTAAGCAAGTAAATCAGAATGAGTAAACCTATACTGCTGTTCAATTCTGCTAAAACTTTCAAACTTATCGCATGTTCTGTTAATCTTAATGAAGTGTCTCACCCATCGACTTCCTTTCAATTTGATGTTGTTAGCACACAGGTGGTGTAGCTGTAAAAAAACAAAAAAACACAGATACTGATTTAAAATCACATTACAGTATTTTCTGTTTAAATATTCACTTTAAATATAAACTAAGAATCATGCAAATTTCCTGTCTATCCACAAAAGGATCTCATGAATTAAACCTGTAAAGATCAACTAAAGACACTTGCGTTTCCACATTTGATGCCAGTTCTTTTCAACCAAACATTGCTTATAACTTCTTCCATTGCAAGACATACCAAACCAATTCTTTCCAAATACTTTCTCTTGATGAAATTGCAATTCATATTTGACAATACATAGCCAGTCTTTCAACCAGTAGGCCAACAAAATACATGTACTAAGGACATACAAACATGTGAAATAAAAAATAACTCCCCAAGAACATTTAAACACTCAAAACACAACAGGCTATTCCCCATGGAAATAATTCAATCCTTACAGTGCCCCCTACCAAATATATGGTCAGAGAAAATATGCCCCTGGTGTCAATGACCTATATTCAGAATTCCCTCTATAACAAATACATTCTGCAAGCTTTTCTTCTCATGTGTGAGAAAATGTGACCCCCTAGAGCTAATTAACATTCAGTGATTGTAAACATAGCAGATGATGCGGTTCATAGCACTCACATATGAAAATCAACACACCACATATAAACATGTGAAACATAGTAAACTACTCCCATGACATACATTTAAGCACACAAAACAGAATAAACTACTCCCAAAAAGAATAAATTTAAAAATAGGAAACAGAATGAACTAACCCCCAAAGACTAGTATTTAAATATGAATATTTTTCACTGCAAAATTCTCTGCCTTCACTTTCCAGAAATAAACAGACAAAACTGCATAAAATTGGCAACACTTCTCTGACAGAATGAAAGAGGCAAGGCTTGGGTTAACACCGAGACCTAAAAATCACTGCCATTTGATAAAAAGTAGATCCTAACAGATGATGTCTGAAGTATACCGATGCAAAACAGTTCTAGGGAATGTGACCAAATGTCTTCTGTTAAGTGACCTCAATACAAATTTGATACAGATTTCTTCTTTATATTCACAAGTACAAAGACCGAGACTGACAGAACTTGAGAAACTGGTGGTGTGTTCGGGAGACAAGCATCACGACAGCAAATTAGCTAAAGTAAAACAGATGCAGGAGGAAACATTACTGACAGAGTTAAAAAAAACATCATCGTAAAAACAAAAAAGATTCAGATGGACTAATGACAGACATACATTTCAGTGAGAAAGATGGAAAAGACACAGACAGGCAGAGAAGAGGCTTTGTGTGCAATGGTCATGCTAAGTATTTTGGCTAAGCTTTCTAACATAAGGAATCTAACCAGTACTGGTAGAAAAACTAGTCACGCTCTCCATATCATTCAATAACCTCTCTTCCCTCCTCTTCTCTGCTGGTAAACCATGACGCTTATGCAGTAGCAGCTATGTTACACAAGTACAAAAGGGAATGCTTGCCATTTACTAAATGGCAGAAATAGGGATGGGGGAGTATTCTGGGAATTTAGGGGATAAGGGACGGCACACCATGAGAAAAGAACAGGATGTAAGAAGCCAGAAAAGATTATTATTTTGGAAAGTGGGAAGGGGGAGGGGATGGCAGTGGGGAAGGGAAGAGGAACGATTACTGATGCTCAGAACATGGAAGGTCAGAATAAAGGCAGAGACTGTGCCAGACTTGCTATGACTACAAAACAGACTTTTATCAGTGATATTATTAAGGCGTGGTGCACCTAGACAGTGTAGGCCTAGACATGATCAGACATAGGCTTACATATGTATCACAACCCTCAGCTCAGCAACACAGATGTTTCACTGTTCGGGGACAGATGATAGTAGGAGAAAATACGATTTTCATAGCAAGTTCTGTTAAATTCCAACCAGTAAATGTCACCCAGTAAGAAATATTTCTTTTCATAAGTTTTCAAATCTGTAATTAAAAAGCTACATGGCCAGTTAACACATTCAGTGATACTGTAGGAAAGATAAAAAGATAACAGGCTGCATGCTATGATTAGTTCATAAAACTAGAGATCGAAGAGGAACTAAAACTCACTGCAGTGTAGCCATCTAGGTCAGTAATAGTGGGATCTGCTTTCTTCTCCTTCACCAAGTAAGAGATCTGATCCTGCAGGCCTGGCTGCAGTCGACTTGAGGCTGCGACACTTGCCAGAGTCATCCCTGAAAGTCATGTCAAACAATTACATGCATGGGAATTGTGATGCCACACACACACAGCAATGGGGGAGTAAATAAAACGAGGGCATTTCTTCCCTTTTATTCATCAAAAAACACATGGAATTCATGCCAAACCAGCAGTCAAAGTACGGGACAATTGCCACAAAGTTTGTGCATTTTATGCACACACACTTTACTGTGCACACACATATCTCAAGGCCTTAATACAGTCTAGGATGTGAGACCTCATCTTCCTTTATTTTCAGTATTTTCTCCCCCCCCCCCCCCTTTCTTTTCATATTCTTAACAAATGTTTCAACAAAATGGAACAGTAAAAATGATCAAACAAACAAGCAGAAGACACAAACATTTTGAAATATGTTTTGAAGAAAACTGTGACTTATACATGAACATGAAAATTAAGAATTTATGCGGGGGCTAAGATCTGTACACCCACACAAACATTTCAGTAATGCCTTGGATTCATCAAAATTATTCTTGATTGTAAAGGAACTGGGAACCAACTTTCACCTATTAAGATTTTTGAACCAGAAAAATGAAAAATTTCACCTACTAAGATTTTTATAAACTTATGTCATAACAAAGCCTTGAATGACATGGTACTGCAAACAACAAACTTTTCCTTAACACACAGTGATGCTACTCACCTTTCTCGTCTCTGAAGTTAATATCGGTGTCTGGCAAATTCAACAGGTAATCAACGATCCCAGTGTGGCCCTTCAGAAAGGCAATGGCCAGGGGAGTTGTCTGCAACCAACAAAACATCTCCAAATCATTGAAACAAAAAAGTGACAGAAAATCACTGACAGAGAAATCTATCTTACACGAGAGCTAAAAGATTGATTCAAACAATTTTTTAATATTTCTACAATACCTCAGCAAACTATGAATAGTCTATGCAACATGTCTACACTCACAAAATTGTCACCCAAACTGAAGCAGGTCCAACAATTTTACAAGCTTGCAGTGCAGGACTTGATTGATTTCACTCTTCAATCACAACAGAGTAATTAGGTAACCCCCCCCCCCCCCTTCTTTCTCTCTCTCTACCCCCCTCTTTCTCTCTCTCAAAGAAGAAAAAATATCCATTCAAACATGTTTTTTAAATGCCTGTTTAACTAGCAAAACTGTAGCTGGAGCTAACCAGCTGTCACCGGCCAAAATTACTGAAGCTGTCCATGGTTCTCACGTGATTTGCATATGAACCATCTTGACCTGTCAGTAGCCTTCCCGCTTAACAAGGGCAGTAGCCTTTGTTGTTCATTCTCTGGCCCACTAGTGGAAACCGAAGCAACGGATGGGCAGGAGTCGTGATATGATGAATATACCGATTACTAAACTGGGATTTCAGAAGAAAAAAAATCCTTTTTACACCTTTATATATACCAAATCATGAACTGCAGCTGAATTTATACAATGGCGGAGGGGCATGTGACACCTCTAGTTCGAGCTGCAGAGCCATGGATGAAAACAGCTGTGTTTGCTCCTACTAAAAGACAGACCTGTTTGATTACATAAAATATCCCTGAGATATCAACTGAAGAAGAGGTTCTCTCAGCACTGATCAATACTGCCTGGAAGTCTTTTGAGTGGGGTGGAGTGAGCAAAGGCTGAGGATGTAGTCAAGGGCTCAGTAGTTTAACCCTTATCGCCCCGACGCGGCCAAAAGCGTCCGGTAAAATTTCGTACCGTTAAACCCCAAAGCGTCCGAAAGCGGCCGCCAGACACGTGGTTGCTATGGACGCAGCCATAGCCGTTTACATAAACGAGAATCTCGTGAACATGAAAGCCTCGTTTTCGCTACTTCCCGCCGTGTCGTCTGCTGTTTACTGAATCGAAATCGGTCAAGTCTTCTGCTTTCTACAATTTTTCAAAGTTTGTCAACAATGAGTCGGATGTCTGACGAAGATCTATGGCGTCTGCTGAATGAAGACAGTGATGAAGAGGGGGTGTTTGAAGGCTATTCTCGCGAGGAAATCGCTGAAAATCATCCAGGAGATGCTGAAAGTGATCTGGATGTTGACTTTGATGCTCTCCACGCCGAATCCAGTGACAGTGATTCAGAAAGTGACGAAGAAGCCGGGTCAAGCGTGGATCGTTTGCCTGAACTTCCAAACCGAAACTGGTCGCACGAGTTTGTCAACATTTCTCTGGACGAATTCAAGGAAAATATCGGCGTTTTGCACGATCTTCCTGTCGGTGCAAGTCCTTTGGAATATTTTTCATTGTTTTTTTCCGAGGAAATGTTGACGGAGTTTGCCAATCAAACGAATTTGTATGCTACCCAAATACAGCAGGAGAAGAAAAAAGTGGATCCAAAATGGCAGCCAGTGACAGTCAACGACATCAGACTGTACATTGCCATAAACATCATGATGGACATTGTCATTCTACCACGACAAGACAACTACTGGTCCAGTGATGAGAAGCTCAACATCCCCTGTATTTCTCGACTCATGTCAAGAACGCGTTTCGAGAAAATCAGCCAGTATTTTCATATAAATGATAGGTCGAATTGTCAACCAAGAGGCCATCCCGAGCATGACCCTCTCTTCAAAGTGCGACCAGTGCTGGATGCTTTCAAGGCACAATGTGGACAGCTCTACAAGCCTGGGCGTGCTATCAGTATTGATGAGGCTATGATCAAGTTCAAGGGGCGGCTTCAGTTCAAACAGTTCATGAAGTCCAAGCCTACACCGTGGGGGATAAAAGTCTGGTGCAGCGCAGATCCAACAACTGGCTACTTGTTGGACTTTGACGTCTACACTGGGAAGGCGCAGGTACCATTGAAAGGTGAGTATTCTTTTCTCTAAATTTTATTTTCAATAATAGCAGATAGTTTCCCCTTTTTGGGGGTGGTGGGGGGTGTTAAAGAAGAGAGGGCTGAGAGAAGTGCAAGGGTGGGGAGGGGGGGGCGGGGCGGGCACAAATGCCCACATTTTTTTCAGAAAAGGATGGGCTGCAGATTTTTGTTTTCATTTTTATATCTAACCCTACATGGATTACTTGATAATCATTATATGGGCTTGACTGTGGGCCAAGTGTTAACAAAAAACAAAACAAAACATACCCCCCCCTCAAAAAAAAAAAAAAAAAAAAAAAAAAAAACCAGGACTGTTCTGTGTTCACACAATTATTCGCTCAATAACAGATTCTTTTCCCTTTCAGTCTACACACACACACACATCTTTTCCCTTTCAGTCCACACACACACACACACACACACACACACACACACACACACACACACACATTGACATGGTCTGACTTAGTGTATTTAGTGTATATTTTTTATTGCAGGTGGTCTAGGACATCACGTGGTGATGACAGTGGGGAAAAACTATCTGGGGAAGGGGTATCACTTCTACCACGACAATTTTTTCACGTCTGTCGCCCTGGCTGATGAGCTTCTGGCCCAGAAAACTCGTTCTTGTGGCACCATCCGCACGAACCGAAAAGGCTGGCCTGACGAGCTGAAGGTCAAGCCCGGGAGGGGGAAGAAGATGAAGAGAGGGGAGGTGAAGTTCCTTCAACAGGGGCAGAAAGTTGCTACGCTCTGGCAAGACAAGCGTACCATTGCTGTCCTGTCGACCAATGCTGATCCAGTGATGGGAAAAACCCCTCGTCAGACTGTAAAGGTGAGCAAGCCCTTTAGTCTCTTTTTATCACTATTATAATTACAGGTTACCTGGTACATGGATGGAAAGTCAGAGAGCCGCCACCTATCTGTGGTAATGTGGGTAAGTAGTTACTTTCTTTTAATTGCAAGCATATGTTTTTACTTTGCATGTTTTTTTTTTCTTTTAAAATATCAAAGGAACATTATTTTATTATTTGTTTTTAATAATCTAATACAAAAGACTCAAAATCAGTGTGCTTTGATTTCAGGCAAACGTGAAGATGTTCCTGTGCCGCAGTCCATCATCACCTACAACCAAAACATGGGTGGTGTGGACCTGCATGACCAACACCGGGCGTACTACCCTGTGGGTCGATCTTGCAGAAAGTGGTGGAGATATTTGTTCTGGTTTTTTGTCCAGAGCAGCCTAATAAACTCCTTCATCATTTTCTGTAAGACCAACTCTCCCAGGCCCAGGTCCAGACGGCACCAGGATCCACTCTACTTCAGGCTTGCCATCTTCGAGGGGCTTGTGCGCGGCAGTGTGGTCACCAGGCGGCAGGTAGCTTCTTTGCAGCCTAGTGTGATGGGGCGTGCTGTCACTGACATGAATGGACACCCACTGGTTCGCTTCCAAGGACGGAAGAAAGTCTGTGTGCAATGTTCAAGGATGGGACGTCGTCAGGCAAGTGGCCACAGCAGGGAAACAGTTATGGGGTGCCCCACCTGCAAGGTACACCTGTGCAAGGGACACTGTTTTGCACAGTTCCATGCTGAACTCCAGCTGTAGACACTTATTGATCCCCAGCATCATCTGCAGGCTGTTTTGAACTGTTTGTGGGTTGTTTTTTAACTTTGACATACCATACCTTTTTTTTTTTTTTAACGTTCATTGTTAAACTTGACGCTTTGATTTTTTTCTTGAAGAAATAACAACATGAACATAAAAACAAAATCTGTCTGTGAGTACTTTATTGTATGCAGAGTGCAGGAAAATTGATTCATTGCAGCAAAAGAAGGTAATTATATTTTTAATCTTTTTTTAAATGTAGTAACTATCACAAATTGCAGGAGTTGCTTCCCTTGGCGCAGGATTTCAGAGACATTTTAGTGCCAGAGGGTCTGGGGGTATAAGGGTTAAAATGCTCATACCCTCAACCACCATTTGGGAGTCTAGAGAATCATACAACTAATCCATTGGGATACCGCTGTTATAGAAATGGTCTTCCAGTGGTATTCAATGATTGAGATGGAGACGCCCTCAAATTTGTAACTATTCCTAGTGCAATCCCAGAAGAACTTGAAGCAGTGCATAGTGTGGAGCCAGAGAACCTTAGTCCTATCTTGTCATGCACTAGCCACAAGAAGGAACAACAAAGATAGTATTCAGTGTTTGCTATGCAGAAAGCTACTGACTGGTAAAGCGGATCACATGCAAATGATGACTTTTGGCCAATAACAGAGAACTAAGCTTATCAAGCAGTTTTTGATTTATTGCATTTTGTGATTTACTAAATATAAGTCAAAATGGACAATTAAACCCTAAACACCACCAGCTTACCTTCCAGTCATTGTCAACATTGTAGTCTGCACCGGCATCCTTTATGAGTAACTTGAGACAGTGGAACCATCCATAAGCAGCAGCATAGTGCACCAAGGAGTTGCCTGATGAGTCTTTACGGTTTGGGTCGGCTCCCAGGTAGAGGAGATAACTGGCCACGTTGGTGTTGCCGTTGATGATAGCATGTGTCAGTGCTGAACGCTTCAGTTTGTCTAAACACATATACAGAACTGCCTGAGTATAAAAAGCTTTGTGGTATGCATTTCACATAAAGCAATAGTAAAACATAACATTCACTAAGTTGCCTGTAATATATTTCACTTATGACTATCCAAAACACTTGTGACTGCCTGCGTTCAAGCAAACATGAACCAGAAAAACATGAACACAGAATCAGAACACATCTTTAATAAAATGAGACAGGACAGCTGCAAATTTTTACCCATTTTGTCAAGCATAAACCTAAGACAATAAAGATTAATATCATATGACAGATACAAAAATTTGGAGAAAAACAGCAAAATTTCCCCGTTATGTGGTGAAGGAGAAAATGACCGATATGTCCAACATAACCGATAAAATTAATTTGTCACCATGCATTTCCTATTCCTTGATACATGCACACAAGTCCATTTTTAAAACAGTTCATGAATAACAATTTTACTATGTAATTTTGATATAACACAGAAGGGAAACAAGACAGATAGGAAAGATAAAAAAAGTAAACTGAAATGTTATGAAAAATAAACAAGATTGTCAAGTCATTGTATCTCCCTTTTTATGCAAAAATTAGTAAAGGAAATTAAGTTTCATATTTCTTAAGATCACTGTAACCTTGAAGAAGCATCAAATGAAACAGACATGTGAAAACAAAAATATTTTTCTCAAATCCTTGTAGGAGTTTAAACTAACATACTTACCAAATCAAAAACCGTAGCTAACCTGACTCAAGTTGCTCTAGTGTTATCGGGCCAAAAATTCATGTATCTGTCCACGGTTCTAACATGAACCACATATGATCTGCCTTGATCAATCTGCAGTCTTCAAGCTTGTCAGTTGCTAAATGTCTTCTACGATCCCTAACTACTCTGGCCCTGCATAGATCCTTTGTGAAAATGAAGCCACCTGCGCTATGTGGGAGGGAATCTGGGTTTTTAAACTGGTAATGTCACATACCTTCCTCTATCGATATGAACAATGTCCCTCTCCCCACCCCTAACTTTTTCCTTCAAAGGGGAGATTGTTCGAACAAAGGAAAAGACAACTGAGCATGCAGACATGCTGAAAATAAAACAAGAAAAGGAAAGCAAGGTACCAGGGTAAGTGAAGGAGAACAAAAGCAGACAAAAATGGAAGGACACACGGGAGAGCGAGACAGAGATAAAGAAACGAGATGGAGTCACAGAAAAATCACATAAACAAAAAAAGTATAAACATAAAAATCCACAGTACCTAACAACTCAACTGACGCTCCACTCTGCACCAGCAACCGCACCATGTCCAGATAGCCATGTTCAGCAGCCATCATGAGCGGCGTCATCTTGTTCTTGGATGCTGAAACCTGTTTGTTGACGTTCACCTTGTTCTTCAGCAGCACCTTCAGCACATCCTGCACACACATTTTTCAATACAAGAATACAATGCTTAATATACACTTAGAAAACACCACTGAAGAAAACACAGATGAAAAAACTAGTAATTATAAATAGCCATTGGGATGACATTAGATCATATATTTGGGGGATCAATACATGCATATATGTATGTGCATGTGCTCACACATGCAGATATGTAAGTACACACACTCAAGAACAATGGTGATAGCATACCTCGTCAACCATTCAAGTGTGTGCATGCACAAATACATGTCTGTGTGACCATCTCATACATGTCATCTACACAATATAAACTGATAGAGCACAGAGATAGATGCATATGTTCACTGCAATTAATAATCAAACTGAATGTCATTTTCATTCAATAAGAACTGACCATGTGTCCATTCATGACTGCCAGATGGATAGGACAGTGAGAATTCCTGTTGCCACGGTCAATACCTCCAACACCCCACTTGCTGATTGTCGCATCATCATTACTCTCTGAAAAATACAAACAAAATAAACCAAAGGGCACAAGTCATAAACCTGCATAATGTATAGATTACAAAATGTATCTTTTAACCAAGAAAGTCTAACTGGCAAATACCAAAATATGCTCACAACCGCCATCCTACCTCTCATTTAATAGCACATAACTTATGACATATCTTACAAGTGCTTAAAGTTATCAATTTCTTGGAAGGTGAGGATCAGAGCCCTAAAGGCAATGGCCGAACCAGCTACAAAGAGTTCCAGCCGGTCTGGTCAAGGAGGAACAAAACTAACTTTCCCTAAAACAGCAGGTGACTGATAGCTATGTGGTTAAGATATCTGTCACAGATGACTTGTCTGAAGCACCCGCCCATCTGGAGGTAGGCACAGGTTCGAACCTAAGCAGAGGGGGGAAAAAATAGTGACAGCACAACGGCATCCAGGGATCTTGACCTACACATGGCCTGCCCCCTTAGAATGTACAGAATGACATACTTGAGGTGAATTTCTTCTCTGACGGCCTTCTGCTATCCAACTCTCGCTACTGCTGTATTGGTATGTATGAACTACTGTTTATTCTGCATTAATGTACTGACATGGCACAACCCCCGTTTTGTTTGCTTGTTGCTTGTTTGTTGCTATGTAACAGTAACAAACATGCTTTGATAAGGACTGTACTATACAAATGCAACTGTTATCATTATCATTACCCTTCCAGGTTATGGTCAGACTAGTAATCCAGAATGAAGGTTCAAACAGAAAACAGCAAGTATGAGGTCATTTACTTATTACTTACTGTTGGCTTCAGCGTGTTTGAGAAGAATGGAGACATTTTGTGTTCGCCCTGTGGCACAGGCTCTGTGCAGGGGCAGGTTACCCTGTGTGTCCATGTCTGTAAGGGCGGCACCTCTGTCAACAGTTAAAAAAAATAAAACGTCAAAGGTTTGTCAATATAAAAAACTCTGCAAGTTTACCTTTTCTCCGCATTCTTTTCAGGGTGGATATGGAGATTTCATGGATACAGTGTTTACATCTTCCAAGTAAGCAAAAACCATTTTACGTTTCATTATCACTGTTAACCCAACCAAACTTACAACCTCCCAAGCTCAGCAAGTTCTGGCCGTTCTACATGGATAGTAATGGGTGCTTCACTTAAACTTCAAAAATAAAAGATACGAAATTCTACTCCATGGTCAAATAGTATGGTTCTACAAGATAAGTCAAATTTTCAGACAGTACAGCCCTTTTTCCAATGACATTTTCTTATCAATCTCATATTTACTACTGGTACGCACAACTTTTTTTTAATTATATATATATTTTTTAACTTTAGCACATCAGTAATGACTACAACGGCAACTACAGTCGCCGTGACATCAGCTATATTAAAACCTTAGCAGAAACTACAGTCACCCTGATTAGGTATCTGCATTTCACGCTTACGTGTTGCACTTCTGACTACCTCAACTGTTTATTTTTGTTGTTGTCCAGTTTAAAAATGAGACTCCTTGAGTCTGGTGAATTCTTTTGTGGAATAACCTACAAGTTAGTGTGATGAACTTCAATCTTTTTGTGGAGTGTGTTGATTTCATCACGGAAGACATCTTGAAATTCTGGAATACATTCTAGATGTTACTAATGAAACAGCTTTCAGTGATTCGCTCTGAAGCAGAGGACGAAGAAAATGTGCCAAATGGTTAAGATCATTTGTGGCTTGTAGAATTTACACAAGTTAACTGGCCCTACCAACTCACCCAGTGACGTGAGTAAAGCAGGTTTTAAAAAACATTTTTAATGCTGAAGTTTAATACAGTATAGTAGTGTCTCACTGGCCAGTTCCAGAAAATAATGTGGCAGCAGGGGAAATAGTGCTGCCCAAAATATGGAATGCTAAAAATAATTTTTACTGAACAGCATTACCGATGGCGCCATTTCCATCAGCATCCTAATTGAGACATTTTGTGAAAAATCTTCTACAAAGTTTTCAGGTCTGGATCGAATTCATTTCCACAGTTCTTTAGAAATTTACTTAGAATTTATAAAGCAGTCTGCTTCAGGTGTTTAATCTCACTGAAAAACAAAACAGCAAAAAAGAAAAAAAAAAACCACTTTATCACGAATTTCATAGCACAATTGTTGACTGTCAATGCAATAGTCATAGGAGCTAGTTCCCTTTCGATATGGTTTATGCAAACACATGTATGGGCTCAGAAATGACTATGAAATTAGATCTGATACCTCTGCAGCAGGATGGTAAGATGAATTGTCTGGGTGCGGGGCTGAATGTGTTGATGAACAAATAAACAGAAATAAGCTCTCACAATAATGAGACCAGATGCCATGTGTTCAATCAGTAAGAATCAAATCAAAATTAAACAATATTTCTTTCTTTTGCTTCCCTAAACAAAGATAAAACAACTCACTTTGAGAGGAGCAACTCCAGTGGTTTTGTCCCTGAGCAGACAGCTGCGTAGTGAATAGGACGCCTGTGTGAACGATCCATGAGGTTGATGTCCGGCTCTATTCCCAGCAGTCGAGTCAGGTATTTCACATTGGGGTTGATGGCTGCACAGTGTAACGGGGTGATCTGGAAACACAATCAAGATTAATGGCTGAAGAACTGATAAGAGTTAACCTGTAACTGCTAAATAATGTAATGAGGTAACAATTACTTCTGTATTGTAGGCAAGACAGATGTCTAAACAAGGTAATGGCAGCATGTATACATACAGCTGTAACCTCTCAAAGCTTACTTATATTTTACACAGCAACACTGGCGGTATGGAAGTAGAAGCAACACTGGCTGTATGGAAGTAGAATGGAAGAAGCCCGTATCTGCAAGACTCAAAAGTATGCCAGTATAGCCAGAAACTTAAGGAAATCCGACATTCAAGCAAAAATTCATGCTAGAGAAGTTGGAGCAAGGAGGTCAATAGGTGCATCACCCTATGACCACATTAAACAGCTGTCAAATTTCTGGAGAACAGAGGACCAGAGCTCTAAAGGCAACAGAGAAGCAGCTGAAAGGGTCCAGCTGGATCTGGTCAAGAAAGAACAACAATGAACTTTGGAAGGCTTCAAATTTCCTTGTACACTGCCAGTGTCTAATAGTCAAGTAGCCAAGACATCTGTTATAACAGTGACTAGGCCTTGAGACACCTGACCAAACCCTTGGGGGCTCAATTCTGTATGGGGAAAAAAAAAAACAAAAAAAAAAAAAAAAGGGGGGGGGGGGGGGGGGGGGGGGCGACAGCAGAGGTAGCATCCAGAAGTCATGACCTCAATGCAGCCTGGTCCCCTTAAAGTGTGCAGAGTTCAAAGCCAAAAAATTTGTCTGGTGAGGGCATTTCCCATTTCCTCTGAGGACCTTCTGCTGTCCCGCTCTCTCCAAAGTGTCTTGCTATAGAGGTGCTACTTCTGCCAGTTTCAGTTTTTCAAAATGGCATTCCCACCCTCAGAATTAAATTCCATATACACTGATGCCACAGATGCCAAGTGACGTATGGGTAAAAAGAAAAATGATCATGGCATATGACGTATACTGCCCAAGGCGCTGGTAATGTTATGAGGTCCTGATTAACATATGGGATCAATGTCTACATGTGTACCAATCTGTCAATGCAACACCTTAAACTGAAGTGAAACACATTTCTTCATCATGTCCTAAACAAAGAACAACAAAAACTAAAGATAAGACAAAAAAAAAAAAAGGTGTGTGTGTGTGGGGGGTGTGTGTCTGAGTGCACTATACCAATGCCCCAAAGACGTGACATCACAGAAACCCATCAATAGCGACCCAACATACACACAACCCTTTTCGAGCTGTTAACACAATTTATCATCCCCATCATTGGAATTTCCTTTGACTGGATGGTCAAGACTGAAGCATGAATGGTGTAAACAAATAATCTGTAAATACTAATGGCTGACTACTACAAACAGATGATCTGTAAACATAATTTTGTAACAGCACTGCCAAAGTTGGGATTCCAATATACAAAATTAAGAGTAAACAAAGTGACCTGTAAACACAATCCCAGAAACGTAACTGTTAAAAATACAGACACCTTGACTGCCTTTGTTCTTTCTCTTGTTGTGCAAGTATTGTCAGCTCAAAATGTCAACAATGCTATTTCCAGAAAAAACAACACTATTTTCAGGCATGAATGTCAGTAAGAAGAAATTTCTGGAGTAGAGTGTGTTGTGTGTGTGTGTGTGTGTGTGTGTGTGGTGTGTGTGTGTGTGTGTGTGTGTGTGTGTTTGTGTGTGTGGTGTGGTGTGGTGTGGTGTGTGTGGTGTGGTGTGGTGTGGTGTGTGTTGTGTTGTGTTGTGTTGTGTTGTGTTGTGTTGTGTTGTTGTGTGTGTGCATGCGTGGTGCGTGCGTGCGTCATGTACATGAATTTTTCTTCCAAGGATTCTCTCTGCGAAAAACATTTTCTTTCAGCACATTTCCACCAAACAGCAAAACTTCCCACTCTAGGCTTCCATTTTCATCCATGTGTAACACTTGTTCATCAATCAGCTGATTTAAAAGCAAGCAAGATTTTACTCAAACCAAGTTTAGTTGAAATCTAAATCTCCTAATCATATACGTTCATTTTCAACATGCATTTAAACTACAGCTACAGAAGGTGAGAAGTGCTGGTGGGGAGGGGGCCATAAATAACAGTCCTTTAGGTTGTAGCAAAATTCAGCTTCCCATTATCCCCCTTTCACAAACAAAAAATTCTGCCACTGAAAACTGCCATAATCTACTCTGACAATAAGCACAAGATTTGACATCAATACATGTCATGTCAAAAAGGAAAACAAATGTATAAGAATTCATACCGCTCTGTTGTCAAAAGGTTTCTTCCGTACAGATGCACTCAGAATGCTTTCTCGAAGGTCTTCATTCTCAAATCTCAATACCTGCAAGGAAACAGTTACATCAGTATCAAAGAACATTAGCATATATTCTGCTTTCTTAAATTCTACATGCCGAGATAATTCCTTCACAACTTTTATCAGGTCATTTTATAAACCTACTGAAATAAAAAGCAGTATTTATTTGTAAACAGATGTATGGTTACATACTTACCATGTCAGTCTCTATTATGGTGCCAGTAAGTTGCCGTCTTGGCCAATTTTAGAGGCTGGTACTAAGATGAACTGAAAGCAGCCCTGACAGGGCCTCAAGGTCCAGCCCTTAGCACCCCTTATAAATGTGCATGTGCTGTTGAAAGCCATGCTCAAATCAGTCTGAAAGCCGTAATCAAATTTGCAGTCCCACAGAGAACCATGTTGACGTTAGCGAGGACAGATGGGCAGGAGTTTTAAGCCAACAAAGTAAGTAAATGGCTAAATATGATTATATTAAATAGCAAAACGTTTTTGACTTCATATGCTGTACCATTCAGACTGTGATAAGAATTTAAAGACTGGGGGGACGGGTTACCCTTGTGGGTTGAGTGGGGCTGACAAGATAGTATGGTCGTATAAGCCACTATGAATGAAATGCCATACCTCCCTGGGAAAAGAAACTCGAAAAGAAAATTAAGTATAAATATCAATACATTCGCACACACAATCTAAGGATATGCCTCTGGCACTGACCACTCCATCAATTTATCACCATGGGGTTTTAAAAAAAGCAAACCTGAATACAAATTTAAACATAACAAATGATAATAATAATAATAATTACAATATTTATATAGCGCAAAATCTTGATAAAATCAAATCTAAGCGCTGAAGCAGACACACACGCAAGCACGCACACACACACACACACGCATGGCTATAAATGGGAAGAAAGAATAAAAGCAAGAAAAGCAAGAAAAAAAGCAATGGAAAATTATAGAGAGCATAGCATATACAATTATATATTATAACAAAGTGTTCCCCTCCGAGCGGAGACAGGCTGCAGAGGGGGGTTGAGTGAGGTTAGGATTTTATGCAGAGGAGAAAAGGTGAGTTTTGAGAGCGGACTTGGAGACAAAAGTAGGTTGCTGACGGACTGAGAGAGGAAGTTTGTTCCAGGAGAGTGGACCAGAAACAGAGAAGGCTCGTGGACCATAGGTATTGAGCTTAGCGCGTGGAAAGCGAAAAGTCAGAGGATCGGAGGCAGAGCGGAGGGTACGTGAGGGAACATAGATCTCAAGTAGGCTTGACAAGTAATCGGGGGCTGCGTTATTGAGGCTTTTGTAGCACATGGTGTCTAGTTTGTACTGTATGCGCTTTGATACAGGGAGCCAGTGAAGTTGTGCCAGGAGAGGAGATATGTGGTCAGCTTTTTTCTTTTTGAGTACAAGGCGTACAGCATTGTTTTGAATGCGCTGTAGGATGTGAATGGTGGACGCAGGAAGACCAGACAGGAGTGAATTGCAATAGTCAATGACACTAAAACATACATAAAAATGATCTAAATTACCTAAAATATTACCTAAAATTGCTTCTGCATATCAGATTTTCTTAGATCCAAAATGTATTTAACACATGTACTCAATTATCAATCCCTAGAGAAAGCATGTAATACTTCATAGAACACATACAAGTGAATGTACCAGCAAGACAAAAAAAAAAAAAAGAGAAAAAAGAAAAAAAAAAAAAAAACCCAGATAAACAGAGGTGACAGAAAGCAAAGAAGCAAGACAGAAGAAACATGGAGAGATAGAAAAAAGTAAGAAATTCTGTGGGGGATACTATTTATACTGAAAGAGCCCCCAGTATCCCCACAGGGGTATGAAACTAAAGTAATGTTAATAAACTATACAGCACAAGATCAAAACTTCACACAACTGTTAAAAACAGAAAACTTCAATCTCCGTCTTAAAACCATAATTGTGCTGATTATTTGTCAGATCAACTTTCCAAGTGAGGGGGAAAAACTGTCGATCAAGCAGAATCCTTAAATCCTGATTACAGCTCCCCAAATTAATTATGTAACAACGTAATAAGAATCTGCCTAAACTGCTAACCCAGCAAGATTTTAGGCCACACAAGCGTAGCACAGCCTTGTTACCTGGCAATACTGTCTCTTTAATACACTTATTATTTTATTTCTCTCCTCAGCTATTTATGATTTTCATAAGTGTGGCATGCAAAGAAAAAACAGACAGCGAAGAAAAATAAGAAATGAGCAAAACAAAATAAAACTACACACACACACAAAAAAGGGAAAAATCTCTCAAAACACACACAAAACACACACACACACACCAACCCACACACACACACACAACACTGTGTGTATACAATGTTATGTCCAACTGCAGGCATACAAGACAGACAAACTGGTCTACTTACCTCATCATGCAGAAAGTTGAACCCAAAACCACCAACTCTCACAGCCTCTGACACCAGTTTTGAAGCTGTCTCTCGATGGCCATTTTCTATGGCCATGTGGATGTGTCGAAAACATTCCTCCATCTGAAACAGGAGCTAAAGCAATGAATACTGTTCAACATCAAAAGAAAACCTGTCATTTGACAGGTAGAAAACTGCCAATCTGAAGATAAATAACGACCATTTCAACAACAAAAACCCCAGAAAACCACGAAAATGGAATCAGAGCGCGTATCTAATACAAGAAAAGACAGGCGCAAATTTTCGGCCAACTGCCTTTATCAAGCGTGAATGTAAGATCACAAACAAACACCAAATACAAAATTAGGAGAAAAAGAGTGAAACTTCCCTGCTGCTTCATCCAGTGGGAGAAGAGGACTAAATGAAATCGCAATGTGTTTGTGAGTAATGGTAAGAAGTGGGGAGAGGGGAGGCAAATATTATGTCAGAGGGGAAGTGAGATGAATTCTGCAATTTGAAAAGTGGTCATGCCATATTAGTATTGTTTTGTCCTGAAGAGGGTCCAGGTCTATAACTTAGCTGTTGGTTAAGATGGTTTTCTTCCTATTCCAAGGTCAGACTGGATTCATTGCACTAGGCACGATCCATTTACATCACCCTTACCTCATAGTTATAGTTCCTGTTTGCTTGAATGCAGGCAGTTGCAATTGTTTTAGAGACCATTACAAAACCCAACCTGGTTAGAAAACAAGGACCAATTCAATCATTCTGGCAGTGGCAATGGTGATGGTGAGCATGTTTCCTTTGGCAGGGCTTGTAATGTTGCCACAGTAGCCTCCTGCTCTCATGGACAAAACTCTTCCACTTCAGGTGACATATAGCGAGACCAGCTTCTGTTTCACTGGAAGATCTGTCATACACCTTAACTTCTTTAAGCCATTATCATGTTCTTGGCTTCCCATCTCTGAGTGAGAGGCTGTATTCTTATCAGTGTCTCCATTTTTGAACGGGTGTACACCTCAATGCATTAAGTCTGACGGCCTGGTTGTCAAGGGTTCGCAGGCTGGTCTTGGCTGAGGTTGATCATTCAGTGGAGCACATTCAAGGTGGGGCCTGACTGTTCCCTGGTACTGTTTTCTTGTCTTCTCATCCGCTCTTCATGCAGTGCCTGCCATTTCCTGAGGATAACCAGCTTGCTCCTAGTAGCGCCATTTCTATCAGTGAAGCATCACATTTCCTAGTGGTTAGTTCACTATCATTGTAAAGCGCAGACTACCTGACAGAATTATTCATTAAAAAACACAAGTTTCTCACAATTCTTTACATGAGCATGTTAACCACATGTCCACCCTTTCACTCCCTCACCATATTCACCAGTTACCAGCAGGAATTTAGGGACATGGTAAAGGAGCGAAAGAGTTCATGATCCAATTTACTGATGCCAAAATATGAACCCAAACAATGGATAAAATCTTACTATTTCATCCCTGTTGTTTTCATCTTTGCGTGCGGTAGCTGTGGACAGGATGGCGATGAGGCGATCCAGTACGGAAGGCTTCACTCCCATTTCTATGGCTTTGGTGAGGTAGTATTCACTATCCACGCCAGAAGTGATGTTGTCCTGTGTGAGGTACAAAAATACAAATATCAAACAATAACTTTCACTCCCATTTCTATGGTTTGTGATGATGTAGTATTCACTGTCTATACCAGAACTGACATTTTATCCTGCAATAATGTCCTTTTTTCCAATGACTTCTACTTCTTTTTCATATGAAGCTGGAGGCACCTGAAAATGGGCCATGATAATTCGAACTTGTACACCGCTGACCAAACTGCAATTTTCAAATGTGACAAAAATCTATCAAAATTCAATACAGGAATAATGAAAAATTGCTACAAAAACATTGGGAAATAATGCAGAGATAATGAAAAATTACACAAAAACATTGGGAAATAATGCAGAGATAATGAAAAATTACACAAAAACACTGGGAAGTCATATTCTAACACGTGCTCACTATTCTGTGTATCCAATAATTATACTATTTGGCAATTTTCATTTCACACAACATGGCCAAGATTTTGATACACACTTTATCAAATCACACAATGTACATTTACAAAGTGCATTGCAAGGTCTATGAATTGATTAACAAGTTCTCACCCCTGAAACAGCAGCAACCACCCTCCCCTAATTTGTTTTCCTCTGACAACCAATAATACTACAGTGACTCGGGTAATTTTGAATAAAAATGATTCTTACCTTTGCAAAGGCATTGTTTCCCTCTTTACTACCCCGACTAACATTCAGTGCTCGGATAGCACCAATACCCAGGTAGAGAGGATTGTACCTGAAAAAATAAAAACAAATGACCATGCAAAACTAACAATTTCACTTTTTTACATGACTACAGAAAGGTTCAGTGCCATTTTGATCTCAACAGATTTAATGTGGTGAAATAAAGAAAAGTCAATACACTATCTGACAAATTAATCTGATTCAAATTTGATTAACAGTTACCAATAAAAGCCAAGAAATATGTACCTAAACACTGTCACTTTTCTAACAACTGTGACTGAAACGCACTTTTGTTCAGAATGCTTCAGTACTATAAGACATCTATATTGTTAAGACTTGTTACAATTACATATATCATTGTTTAAAGTTCAGCCAATTGCACAAAGGCATATCAAGGCTACAACCAATGTAAAATGTACACGACATCCATAAAGAAAAAAGTTTAAGTACACAACAATGCACTTGTGCATAGGACACACCCTTTTAAGACCAACTGACAAGTCATGAACATTTCTGACATAATCATAACATAATCAAGTGCAAAAATCACTTATCTTGTCTGCATTACTACCTGACCACTTTAACCCATATACCCCCACGTCGCCCAACGTGAACCATACTATGAAATCCCATGTTAAGAAAAGTAACTCTAGCAATTTTCGATAGTTACTAATTAAAGAAATCAATTAAAAATATAATTACCTTTTTTTGTTTCAAGGAATCTTTTTTTGGCATTGTGCATACAATGAAGTACTCACAGAAAGAGTTTTTTTTCAGGTTCATTCTGTTTTTACTTGCAGAAAAGAATTATAAAGTCGGATTTGATGGTGAACGTTACCAAAAATTTACAGGTGTGATATTTCAAAGTCAAAGATACAGTCCAAAACTGCTTCTAAATGGCCTGCAAATGACCCAGAGGACCCAGAACTAAGTCTACTGCAGAAGCTGAGCATGAAACTGTGCAAAGCTTGAACCAATAATAATAATAAATAGCTTTTGTATAGCACTATTCTCAGTTCGACTCACTGCGCTGTTACATAAACAAATAATCTCACTCACACACCAATAACATCATTTTTCAATCACACACACACACACACAAGGGGGGGGGGGGGGGGGCATACTTATGAAAATGCAGATCAACAGGCAGATCATGCACAACACCAACATTTTCAGAAAATTCCTTTACTGAAACCGAGCCTAAAATGTCCTGCAACTTTCAGTTTTGGAGGTCAGGCAATCGATCGACACTCGACCCAAATTTGCCAACACTCTCACTATCATCGAACTCAGTGGCAACAGCTCCCAAGTCGATATCTAGGTCACTTTCTACATCACATGGATCAACTTTATTAACAAGATCCTCTACCGTAAACCTTCTCTACCGTAAAACCTTCAAATTCTTCTCCGTCATCATTCAACAGATGCTGCGTGCCATAACTCCTCATCGGTCATGAGACTCATTTTCCAAACTTTGAAAATTCATAGCACCGTGAAAACTTGATCGATTTTGACACTGTAAAGTTCTAAGTGTGGGGCAGGAAGTCGCCAAAATGAGGCTCTCACTCTCGCGGGATTCTTGTTTGTGTAAACAATGATGGCCGCGTCCATAGTGGCCACATGTACAGCGGGCGCTGATGGGCGCTCAAAGGTAAACACTATTACGATTTACGGCGGGCGCTCTGCAGTAATATGGGTTAAGTATTAAATCAAACAAACAGCTTACTTGCTAACTAACATAACAGTACTCCCTAACTACTTCCAACATCTTGCTCACTAACTAATTACACTAAGCCAACAATATGACCATCTCATACCTAACACTAAAGTCTTTAATACCATGTCTTTCAATTATCTGGATAACATGAAAAATAAATATCTGATTAAAAATAGCATGACCAATTGCTCCTGAATACATGGATGTCTTCCAACATTGGCAAATCCCATCAGGTTCGCCCTGTGTTCTTACAAAGTGATCACTACCCAGAAGCCACCTAATGTATACATAGTCTTGGTCTAACAACCAGTACACACATTTGCAGTGGTATTCATATAATTCAGAAGAACAAAAAAGGAGACGAAATAAAAAATGGCTACTCACTGTCCTGTGCCAGTAGCCTGCATCAGTGTGACAGGTGGACCCTTCTCCAAACGTGCTTTCTTTTCTTTAGCATCCAAAACATCAGTAACAAGGGTTTCCATCATCTCTGCAGCATTATTCCTTAGAGCAAGCTCAATAGGGGTGTACTCAACACCAGGTGACCGCATCATGTCCAGCTGCCAAATACAATTCACTCTTTAAGCGTTCACTCCCTCATCTCATCCACTAGCATTCTGCAGTAAGAAATTTCAACTACACTAACACTGCATTAAACAAGTGTTTTTTTCGCGCGCGCATGTGAGTGCGTGCGTGTGAGTGCGCGCGCATGTGTGCATGAGTGCGTGTTTGCATGTATGTGTCTTGTGTGTGTGTGTGCGCGCGCACACGTGTACATACATGCATGGATGGTGTGTGTGTGTGCGTGTGTGTGTGCCATGCATAAGTGCCTACATTTTGTGTGTGCATGTGTGTGTGTGTGTGTGTGTGTGTGTGTGTGTGTGTGTGTGTGTGTGTGTGTGTGTGTGTGTGTGTGTGTGTGTGTGTGTGTGTGTGTGTGTGTGCGTGCGTGCATGCATGCTTGTATGTGTGCGTATCATGCATGTGTGTGTGTGTGGGAGGGGGGTTGTGCCTGTATATGCATGTTAAATTTTGTTGTTGTTGCTTGTGGTTGTTGTCAAGCATTCTTCCTGGGTTAACTCAGCTGGTTAGCGCACCATGCTAACAACGCAAAGTTTTAAGGGCTTGATCCTCAGGCAGGTCAAAGAGATTTTTAATTGCAGTTTTGGTTTGGTTTTTGATCTCTCTCTTTATAACTGGGTTGGCTGGTTCTTTGACAGAGCCATGGTCTCAAGACCTGATCAGACGTCTCAACTTTTATTTCAGCTTATAACATAAAAAGTGTCCTGGTTCACTGCCTATCTTGATGTTGTCATCAACTTAATATCCTGATTCCACCACTCCACCACCACCACATTACAAGACCTCACCCGGTTTTTGCACAGATTTAAGCAGTCTGCCAGATATCTGCTCACAGACTTGGGTGAAGTGCATGTGAAACTGTTCAAGTGTGATGAATCCCAATTGAACAATCTACAAACTCAACAGTAGAATCAGGAAAGAAGATCCAGGCCTTGAGATTACTCCAACTGATATTTGCAGTCCAATAAAACCGCGCTGAATTCTTACCTTGAAAACATTTTCACTGCTGATCAACTCCTTCAGCATGTCCATGTTACCTGACGACACCACTGAGAACACCTGTCTGCTCTGAACAGGTACAGACACGAATGGACCCTTGTCTCTGAAATGGAAACAAAAACATTTAGAGTATTACACAATAAATGGTGATGGTATTTTCATTTTCCACGCATTCAAACCAGGAATACACAAAAATAGAATCAGAATGCATATTCAATAAAACAAGATGTGCCAGTATCCGGCCAACTAGCCTTTGTCAAACGTATACCAAAGAGTACAGGCACAAAACTTAGTAGAAAACAAAGTCAAAAACTTCCCTGATATTGCACAAAGTCCACTTGGCTGAAAATTTGTGCTCATCTAATTTTGTAATATTAAATATACTTCCACGCTGTGTTGAGCAGAAGATCCTTTTGTATACACTTGACAAAGGCCAGCTGGCTGAAAAGTAGCGTTTTCAGGTTTCACTTATTCAAAACAATTTCATGTGGCGTGATGCATTAAAGATACGCATAATGATCACAAACCTGAACATGGTTGCAATTATCTACCTGATAAAAGTCCCAAGTATGTGAAAAAAAAGGAACAAACCACAAAACAAAGCTCTCAGTCTACGAACAAAGCAAAACACAATTCTTTCAAAAAATGAATATATGGTACCAGTTGTTTCTCAAAATAATGTCTTTGCATTAAGAACAATTTCAATAAACACTGATGCCACTAATACCATGTGATAGAAAAGATCCAAAATGATCATGACACAAACCTTAGGCCAGCACATAAGCCCTATCTGCTGGCATGCTTTTGAGGTCCTGTCTAGCATATGGGTTTTATATCTTCCATTTGTACCAATCTATCAGTTGGCAAGCTTTTGAGATCCTGTATAGCATATGGGTTTTTTTTTATCTTACATTTGTACCAGTCTATCACTGGAACAATATGTATCAGTCTATCATTGGAACAATCTTGTCTACTAAGTTATCAGCTTAAATCAAGAATTGTCAATCACTGTTCTTTTTATGAAAGAAAAACATAAAGTAAAGAAAAAAGAAACATAAATAAAAAGAAAAGAAATCACTTACTTCATCTCAAAGAATGGGTCTTTCTCCTGAACTTTAATCTTGGGATTGGGTCTCAGATTCCTGTCTGGTCCTTTGCCTTTTTTCCCACCTTTCTCTTTCAGCTTGCGTTTCTTCTCTTTCTCTGTACAAAATAATCATTGTAATTCATCAAAAAAACATTTTACATGTCCGCATTTATAAAATCAATCTATACGGTCTGTATCAGGCTTTTCTGCCGTTTGCTTTTGTTTTACTGACATCTGTTTCATCACTATTGCACTGACCACTACATCATATTGATTGGTTCTGAAAGAGACACTATCTGCAGACGATCAGAAATGAGAAAATTTTTTAAAAAATACACAAGAGACTTACACACAACTTGTGAAAACTATACCGTGAAAATCAACATTAGCAAAACCAAGAACATCAGCAGAATATCAGGCAACCTTAGAATAAACATAAATGGCGCTATCAAAAATGTGAGTGATATTCAAATCTTTCAGCAAGATTTTCACAGAAGACTCAACAAAGAGGTTGAAACCAGAATCCAGACAGCATGTATTGTCAAATATCAACTTGCCCCCCTTCTGACATCCCAACATTCCTAATGACACAAAAACCAAGCTCATAAAATTCAATTTTCATCTCCAACCTGACATACCAGTGCAGGCCTGGACTCTGACCAAGCCCCTGGAGCACAAAATCACTACCAGTAAAATGCACTGTCCAAGAAGAGTTTTCAACAAAACCAGACGTGACATGATCAGAGAAATGGTCTAAACAACACCAATCCACCATCATACCCATCAGCAGAGAATAAAGTGGGTTGGCCATGTGACCAAAATGCAACCCCACAATCTGGTTCCATATACAACAAAAAAGCTTGAGGCAGAGCCAGGAAGACTTGAATCAATGGTGTGGAGGAAACTTTAACATCACACAGCATTTCTCCTCTTCAGGCTTTCCACCTCAATGCAACACATGGCATGTGCAATAGATAAAAGAAGAACACTTTATGGAAAAGGATTTTGTCTTGTCACCATATAAGTCTTTCTTAACTATACATGAAGATTTACAATAAAGGGAAATATCTTTTCAGTAAAACAGACCAAACCAATTAAATAAATCTGAAAATAATACTTTCAAATAAAACTGCATAAGCTATATTACATTATGAAAAAAGTCAATGCTGGCATATATCACCTTTTTCCTTTTTCTGAGCAGCACTTTTGGCCTTGGTTTTGGCATCTGAAAACAGGAAGCACATCTAAATGCATAAAATTGACACTAAATTAAGGACACACATTTTAGTCACAAGTGCATAACAACGATAAGAAACCAAACAAAAAAAGTCAACATTCATATTTTCTGTAACTAAGCACACTTTCCTATGGCTCTGTCACCATGGCCGGCATGGGCAAGATAGACACTAAAAAAGTATTCATATTCTAGTACATTCTGAAAGCTCCTCATTCTTAATTACTTGTTTTGAGATACATATGATCATTCTATTGAAAGAAAAAAAAAAACAACCTTAATGCTGACTAGTTTAAATCTGCAAAGACAGAAATGATTTTTTTTCTTTCATATACATGCAAACTAATTTGCAGTGCCAACTCAAAACAAAACATACAAACAAAAAACAAGAAAATCTCAACATTCATGACTGTTTAAACAAGTGACTAAAGCACATTCTGAATTTCACGTCAAACCACGATTTTAACATTCCCAATTAAAACAAACAATTATTCAATAAAATAACAGGACGAAAAAATTTTCTTAAAAACTTACCACTAGGACGGTTTGAAGCCATTATCCACTTTAACTTTCTTAAAGTGCCTGCCATTTCTAAAGTTCATTGGCATTCTTAAACATGCTACAATAGCAAAGTGTATTTACAATAACAAATAACAAAACTAAATAAGAAATAACAAACAGAACTGACTTGTTTTTTTCTTGCTCTCTGCAGCAGTGGTACGACTTTTTTTTGCTGGTGGTTCATCATCATCCTCACTCTCTTCTGGAAAAAATCCAAAGTTTCAAACAAAATATGATGAAACATCTAAGTTTCCACACAAAACATGCTCAGTGAAGAATATCAATGAGCAGAGAACGGACAATGCATATATGACATAGGATGTCAAATTTCCAACAGTAATGTCAATCTGATCTTGCCTTAAAAAATACCCAGCTTGGGAAAATACTTAGCTTGCATGCCCATTGAATACAAAGGATATGAAGACTCTACAGCGACAATGCCTTCACAATAAAGGCCAAAAGCATGCATGTATGCTTTTAAAGAAATACTGCTCAGAACTGGGTGGAACCCCCCCCCCACTGCCCATGATATAAAAAGAAACCAACACAACACCACTGAAAATAAAATTTTAAAAAACACAACACAACACCACTGAAAATAAAATACGACACTGACAAGACATTTATCATACACCCGAAACTGCCTCATGAAAGTAAGAGCACCTCTCGTTTCTCTCACACATGTACTGGAACAAATCGGGTTTGATTTGTCTATATTCACCATTTCACTCCCTCGCCATATCCACCAGCTAACAGGCAGGAAGCTGATAACGGAGCAAAAAAACTGAAAACTGGAGGATAGTATAACTGACAAAAGAGTGAAAAACATATTTCATACAGAAAGCTGATGGACAGTACAACTGATAACGGAAGGTGAAAGACATATCTGCACCATACCCCAAAAAAGAGTAAGATGGCCTACAAAGCGGGTTTAACACACACACAAAAAAAAGCAAAACAAAAAATACAAAACAAAAAACTATACAAATAAAATTCTAATCATACACTTACATGTGCGTACAAGGAAGTTGCCACCCATGAAGCAGAAAACAGAAATTTACATACATAATCTGGATAAACATTCTTTGGCACGCTGCCAGGGACAACTTCTCTTCTGCTGTAGGTTCTTTAACCCTGATCGCGGTTGTCGCGACAATAGTTGCGCCCCTTTCTCACTGCTAGCACAGGGAAGTCGCGACAATGGGCGCGCTGGTCAGTGACCGACTTTCGCGAGGTCAAGGACGCGTCCCCTCAGTGGAAAATTCCACTGACCGTGTCAAGTGCGTAGTTGCTTGACTGAAGCGCCCTGTAACATGTATATTCAGCAGTTTGACTGAGAGTTTGAGTTTGTGGAGTCCTTTTATCCAGAGGGCGTGGCGACACTCAAAATGGCTGGCAGACGACGACGCGACCAGTTTAGAGATTTTTTGAACGAATTTTTTGCGGACGAAATCGCCGATGCCCGGGAAGGTGAAGACCTGCAAGATGTCTTGGAGGGTCTTATGCTTCCTGGAGATGCCAGGCAGATCGACCAGGCCCCATCCAACAGAAATTTTGACGATGATGTGGCGGAGGGGTGGATGAGCGAGGAAGGCGAACTCGTCAACATGCCATTCGCGAGAGAGTCGCGACTGCTCGTTGATGACAACTTCCCCGATAATCCCCAACCTCTTGATTTCTTCTCTCTATTCATTGATGAGAGAATCATCGATCTTTTAGTTGAGCAGACTAACCTCTACGCCCAAAGAAAGATCGATGCTGGCAACCTGAAACCACACTCTAGGTAAGTTTCCATTTTTTGTTTCGTATACGCCCCCTTTCACGTCTTCCTCTCTCTCTATTTACCTCTCTCTCTCTCTCACTTTTTACCTCTCGTTCCCGTTCTCTTTCTTTCTACACTCTCTCCTCTCTTTTTTCATCTCTCGTTTGCTCACTTGTTTGTTTGTTTGTTTTTTTGCTGAAATAGTTATTTCCTCCATTGATTTGCCCACTCTTCTGTTTTTTTCTGTCTCTGCTCCTCCTAGCTCCCTCTCTGTGCAATTCATGTGTTTCTTTTGAGTAATTTAGAAAGGAGACTTAGGTGTGTGAGCTTTTCTCTGTGATGATTTTCTACATCAATGGCATTTTGTTTTTCTCCTCACTGTAAATGAACTTGTTACAATCCCTCTCTATCATTGGTTTTCTCTTTTTGCCTTGAATGAAAAAAATGTGGTTGTGTGTGTTTGTATGAGTGTGTTTGTGTGTGATGTTCTAGATAAATAATTGCATGTTCTTTGATTGTTTTAGTGAAGCATTGTATCAGAGTGTGCATGTGTATGCTAGCAAATATTTTATGCAAGCATATGTGTGTGTGTATGCGAGTGTGTGTGTGTGTTTACATGTTATGCTTTTATTATTTTTTTTCTCTTTCTCTGTGTGTAACAAAGTGGGTTTATTCCCAGGTTGCATCACTGGAAACCTCTGACCAGGGCAGAGATGAGGGTGTTTCTGGCACTCTGCATTTCAACAGGCCTCGTCATCAAGCCTACCATCCCAGAGTACTGGTCAGCGGATGAAATCACAGAGACGCCATTTTTCGCCAAAAACATGACATCTCTGCGTTTTGAAGCCATCCTCAGTAACTTCCATCTTGTGGACAACACAGAGGATGACTTCACCGACCCCCTCTTCAAAGTGAGGCCTTTCTACAACCACCTGCGGGCCAAGTTCCTGGTCTACTCGCCAGAAAGGGACATCAGCTTTGACGAAGCGACATGTCCCTGGAAAGGCAGACTTCGCTTCCGGGTGTATAATCCTGCCAAGCCTACCAAGTTTGGCATCAAAATGTATGAGGCATGTGAGGCCAAGTCAGGGTATGTGCTTGGCATGGATATATACCAGGGTTCCACACGAGGCACCGACTTCTCCGAGGCACTGGGCATCGAGCAGGAGCTGAACATCACCACCCGCACTGTCCTCGGCCTTCTCAGCTACAGTGGATTGTTGGACCAAGGGCATCGCGTTTACATGGACAATTACTACACCAGTCCAGAGCTCTTCACCCAACTCTATCTGCTGAACACCTATGCTTGTGGTACAGTGCGTACAAACAGGCAAGGCATGCCACGTGTCTTCAAGAAGGCGAAGAGGAGGGCAGATAGAGTTCAGCTGACCCAGGGACAGAGCATCTTCAGGCAGAATGACCATCTTCTGGCCCTGAAGTACCATGATAAGCGCGATGTCCATATGCTAACAACAATCCACAGCCCCACTGAAGTCAAGCTGGACAAGCGGGATGAGGCAGGCAACCCCATCTGGAAACCAACCTGCATTGTGGACTATATCCGTAATATGGGGGGGGTGGACACTTCTGACCAAATAATTGGTAATTATTCCCTGCTGAGGAAAACTGTGAAGTGGTGGAGGAAACTTTTCTTCTATCTCTTCACAGTAGCACTCTGCAATGCTTACTGTCTCCACCGGAAGTTTGCCAACAATACGTTGACACACTATCAGTTCCGGAGAGAGATTGTGCGTCAGCTGATTCTCCAATCTCCTGATGCACCAAAGCCAGTTGGCAGAGGGAAGAAGAGTCTGAACCCCCCACTGAGGCTGACTGGCATGCACAAGCCTGTACATCACATTGCCAAAGAAGGAGCCAAGAGGAAACGCCCCATGCGTGACTGTGTTGCATGCAACAGACCCAAAAAAGATCGTGCTGGGTTCAAGCGCAAACAGTCGGCCTTCAAGTGTGAGCAGTGTGATGTAACCTTGTGTGTGCCAGAATGCTTCAATATATACCACAGCAGGGTGGATTACAAGAGGGTTTTGCAGCAGCCTGGTGAGCCTGCCCCTGGTCCTTCTGGGGACCACTGACAGTCTCATCAACACACCTGTCCTCACCTGACATTTCACCTGTTTGGCAGAGGTATTTACCTTCATGTTGATTTATATTTGATAATGAATTGATGAGCAGTATTCCTCATTCATTTCTGAACATATTTTGTATAACATTTATTGTTCAAAAACAAATAGTTTTTGAGATATAGCTCATTTAAACTTACTACCGTTTTTTTTTGTTTTTTTCTGTTCGTTATATGACCAAACACAGTGTTTACATAGGTACGAATTATAACCAGGATAAGGGTTAACATGCATGAAGTACATGCTGCACAGAAGACCTTGAATCCCAGACCTAACCTTTCCTCACTTTCTAGCCACGCGCTTTATCTAAAAGGCTCCCTCCTCCGCACAATGACCTTACAATCTACAGCTTGAATTATGCGTGTCTGAGTTCATTTTTAATCTTTACTTGAGATGTGCCCATAGCTAGTATATAGGATAAGGGAGTGAAAGGTACACTTTCACTAAGACCTGTACTCTCACCTTCCTCTTCCACGTTATTTGCCGTCTCTTCTTCCAAATCCTCATCCATAATATCACCAGCCACAAACTTCAGCGTTTTGTTCAAAACTTCGTCGATTCGCTCTCTCTCACTTTCTGGCAGTACAAACACATCACGAGACACACGTTCCATTCGAATATTGGTCAGAATACTGTCCATCTCTGCCTTGTCCATGTAATCCAGTTTGTATGTGTTTGGTGGGTCTGACAACGAAAGCCAGCTCAGCTTAAACTTGGTTGATTTACCTGTGGTGACATTTTGATTCAGCCGACACAGGAAGAATGACCCTGAAAGTAATACAAAAAGTATAAGGCAAAGTCCACCAAAACAGACTGAAGGTAACTACAAATCTGGAAATCTATACTACATCACCCTATCCCCCCCCCCCCCCCAATCCCCCCCCCAATATTTTTTTTTACCTCATCCCATCACCCCATTACAGCAATACTCCAGATTCATTACATTTATATGCTTAACTGTCATATGAAAATACATACGCTCCCACCCCCAACCAAAAAAGAACTATAAAAACGTATTGTTTTATTACTTAAAAGGCCAGCTGACTCCAAAGAGCTATATCAAGACTATAACCATCTCAAAAAGTACGCCATATCTCATTCGAGGGAAAAAACCCGCCTGGAAAAGAAAATTACACATATCAATGTATTTGCGTACATACTTTAAGGATATGCCCCTGGGGCTGACCATTCCATCCAATTTATCACCAGAGGATTTTAGAAAAAAAGAATACAAATACAAACATAACTAAGGACACTAAAAATATTTATAAAAACGGGTCTGAATTACCTAAAATTGCTTCTGCACATCACATTTCCCTAGAGCCAGATATGCACATAATACATGTACCCAATTATCTATCCTTATAGACAGTATGTAAGGCTTTATCAAACACATAAATGTGAATGGACCGAGAAAGCAGAAAATAACAGGAAGAAATGACAGAAAGCAAACAAAGGAGAAAAACAGAGTGACAAAAAAAAGGAAATTTCTAGCACAGATTTTCCAGAAGGCGAGGATACCATTTATACTGAAAGAGCCCCATCGCAATGGTGGGGAAAAAAAAATCTATGACAAAAACAATGTCATAGCACATTATTGTTGCAAGCAACAGAAAATTTTAATAAGAAAATGGTCATGGCTGGGAGTGGGATCGGAATGGGGTACCGATTCGCTTTTGAACTGATGTATCTCTTATCACTTCAGATATACTTCTGTGAGAAGTTATTACCGGTCCACTCACTCATTTTCCAAAACTACACTCAACAATTATTTCCCCTGGAGCTTAACCCTTTCACTCCCGCTCCCTGTCCATCAGCATCCTGAAATGTCAACCATGCTAGCAAAGCAAAAACTTAACCCTTTGACGCCCTCACCTATCCACCAGCTTCCTGCAGGAAGCTGGTGAATAGGGTGAGGGCGTCAAAAGGTTAGGTTTTGAGTTGGTGGAGATGGTGCGGGAGTCAAAGGGTTAAAGCACACAAACTGGTCCATTAAAAAAGGATAAACTGAAATAAAAAATATGATAGTCACCACCAATTACTGTCTCCTCCAGACTTTCAACAAAAAAGACCACCAAACAAATAAAAAGTGTATGTAGGGGAGGTGGGATTGACAGAATCTAAATCTTGTAAACAACCACCAATGATCTTCTCTGAATGCCATATTACAATATCCAGAAAAAGGAACTAAATGAAAGCAAACTTAATAATCACAACTACCAACCATCATCTCCTCTGAGGGCCAAGAAACTTCCTTTCTTGTACAGGAGCTGAACTTCTTCCTTGGATGGCCCTGCCTTGGGAGTTTTCACAGCAGCTTTCTCCTGCTCAGCTGGTGATTGGAAGAGCTTGACAGGGTTCCGTTGGCGCTTCAAAGGAGTACGTGATGGCTGATCCACTTTTTCTATTTTCTGGGGACTTCGTTTACGCTGTGAAACCCAAGTACAAAAAGAAGTGTACTTGAATGAAGAAATCATGCAGATGTTTATCATAACTACTATTCTACTGCTAATAACAGCACTGCGCTTTAACAGCTTTGTAGAAATGGTATACTTATTCATAGCATCTATCTCGCACTTCAGAGTTTCAAAGAATCCATCTCTTCGAGTCTGGGTGAAAAAAAATCCAACAATCATTTTTCTGGACTCACATGAGTCAGAACCCATAATCTCTCAGTCAGCAGTCTGCTGCAGTAACCACTTCACCTTATTCACTGGCTGAAAAAGAAAATTATTATGTTACATACACTAAAAAATGCAGAACCTCTGGCTTTGTGAAACCATGCAAAACTTCTATAATTCTGTGAACCTCTGCTGAACCCTCATCAGCTTTAAATTTTCACACACACACACACACAAAAAAGTGTGAAATTTAATAAAGCTAAACGATTCCTAATATTCCAAGTTTGTCTTTTTAATCAGATCTGACACTGTATCATCCCATATAACCGAAGTATGATGGAAACTGTCTGGAGATGACAAAAATTATGATGCATACCAAATACTCTCAACTGCTAATAAAATTTATCACAAATACAAGGTTAGGACAAAAGGATATTACACAGTATGCAACTAATCCAGTAACAGCAATAGCCATGTAGGCCTACCTAATGTTTGAACTGCCCATGCGACTTGATCTGTGATTGATGTAAATGATGAATTCTAAACAAGCATATGCATTACACACACACGCACGCATGCGCGCACACACACAGTCATTAAGCCCCCCCCCCCCCCCCCACACACAACACTTACAACAGAAATCTAAATTCAACAACAGCTCTGGACCCACCTTGCTTCCTGAACCCCCACCCCCACTTGGTGCTGCTGGCTTCTCACTCTCCTCCTCCTCCTCCTCCTCAATAACATCCACCTTCTCCTCCTCCTTCTCCATCCTTTCTTCCTAGGCTTTCTCTGGCAAACTGGCAGATATCTGAAAAAGTGAAACCACAAAGACTGCATTATTATGATTATACCATTATTACAGATATTAGCAGATACCCGAAAGCAGGAAAGCATACAGACATTATACTACTAAGTACTATTATGGACTACTTCCTTGAACAGATTGAAACACATTCACACACATACACACACTGCCGACTTTTCAAAACTTGAACAAAAAAACTTCTGCTCCCTTCCACATCCTTCCTTTGCTAGGAATCATCAAATCTTGCAATCTGTAAGATTATTTCATACATTAATTCATCAAACATGGCAAATCTGTGAAAAGAAAGAAATATTGTCCAATTCTTGCCTAAATATATATGTATGAATTGACGTCTTTCTTTTAACAAAAATGTCGTAAAAACCTTCAATAGTACAATATAATCTATTGTATTACATAGTGCAGAATAGATTAACACATATATACGTAATTATATACATGTATGTATAAATACATACACATATGTGTGTGTGGTGTGTGTGTGTGTGTGTGCGCACGCGTGTGTGTGTATACATCTATATACAGGGCTGGCAAAATCCTTTCACCTGGTCGCCCGAGACAAGTAAAAAATATTTTAAAAAACTTCTACTAGTTCTACTTCTAGTCAGTTGGGCGAGTGACAATTGTGACCCCTGCAATTATAATATATCTTCATTTCTCAAACTTTCCGATTGGCCAACTGATTTCGTTTGCAATGGTCAAGTCTGCCAAAGTTTGCGCGAAAACAAGGCTATCTAGGGAAAGGCAACTCTTGCTTCCCACAGGCCTGTCAGTGAAGGGAGTTGGTACGATACAATTGAGCATTAACAGATTAGCAACTTTTCATCTAATCTGTCAGTTTTGGTCAAACAGGTAGATACTTCTAAGTAAGTACGGAAACCAAAGAAAATAATACAAGTCTTATCGAGATCAAGGGATACAGCAGGGAAGAGAATGCATGTGCTATTGGCAGGGAAATTCAAGAGACAAGAGCAAATTTGATGCATCACTTGATAAGCTAATACATCAGAGAAACTAGTTTAAAAGGCATAGACACTACTTTTTTTATCTTACCCTACCCTTTTTTTACATTACCTTCACTTGTCTCTCAGGACATAAATTTCAGTTGGGGCGGAATAAATATTTTCAAAGTGTTTTCCCTTCACACATGAACTGCTGAAGTCAAGAAAATGTGCACAAGCACACACATACACACACGAGAAAATACACAACAGCAACAAAGATTTCATACTCTTGTCTCTTCCTCTCCATCACACACACTCACACTTTAAAAGTAAGTGATTAAAATTATGAAAGGTGAAAAATATTGCAGGATGACAATGAAGTAATCTGCAAAACATAACAAACGACCAGTTGGACTGAAATAAACATTGCTAAATAAGCAAAAAGCTAATGATTATAAGTATATATTAAACCGAAGAATTCTCTCCAACTTACACAGAGAATCCTTGTAAACTTTGAGATCAATCATCTGCATTTTACATCTTCGTGTTGTCACAAGATCTCCCACTATTCAATTCCCCCCACCCTGATGGAAGTCTGCAGAAGAAAATTTGATCACCTTTTTGTAACATGGCATTGCGATATTTCGCCTATCTAAAGAGAATTACTATTTTGAGCAACAGTTGGACTAGTGAAGATCTGAAGTCTTATATTTTGAAATGCACTGCCATAGCTAGAAAATTTGAGGCTATATGACTTTAAACATCCTCTACCCAGCTATATATAGTAAAATTTTATTCATCACCTTATCTTTATATATATATATATTATATATATACACATACATAATACAATCACAACACATAATATACCCAATATATATAATAGATAGATAGACAGATATAGATAGAAAGATAAGATATGTGTGTGTGTGTGTGTGTGTGTGTGTGTGTGTGTGTGTGTGTGTGTATGTGTGTGTGTGTGTGTGTATGTGTGTGTGTGTGTGTGCGTGCGTGCGTGTGTGTCTCTCTATATAAGTATGTTAAGAGAGAGGGAGGAGACAAGAGAGGAACAGTTTCATAATACTGAAACACTTTTGCAGCTTGATGGACTTACGTCAAAACATACATCTAAAACTATACAGTGACATATGTTACTCCATCTGTTGTGTCCATTCACACACTTCAATCCATCGCTAGAGATGTTTTTCTTTTTTCCTTATCTTAGTGTTACTATGGTAACAACAGCAGACAGCTAAATCTGCATGTGCAGTCTCACAGGAAGAGAGTTTAAGCACTTTTTATTTTAACATGTTCAAAAAATACATCAATGGATGGTAAAAAAAAACACAGCAAAGATTTGACTGATCAATGAAGGAGGGGTCGGAAGACGAAAAATTTGATGCTGACACATGTATGACCGATGAAGCCGGATCTGTTGCGTTGCCGTAGCAATGGGCAGACACGATTAATATTGAAACCACTTTTGTCTGTGCAGTCAGTGTGTTGTGTAGTGGATAGCCATTTTGTACATGTGCATTTGTGGGGGGGTGTGTGTGTGTGTGCGTGTCGTGGGTGTGTGTGTGTGTGTGTGAGAGAGAGAGAGAGAGGAGAGGAGGACTGACAGACAGACAGACAGACAATAAGACAACCTGGGTCAAGGGTTATTCTATATATTCACGAACAGGTCTGAGTGTAATCTAGCTCAGCATCTTGTGTGGGGAGGAGGAGAGAGAGAGAGAGAGAGAGAGAGAGAGAGAGAGAGAAAGTGTGAGTGTGAGTGTGTGTTTGTGAGAGAGAGAGAGAGAAAGTATGAGTGTGAGTGTGTGTTTGTGAGAGAGAGTGTGCGAGTGTGTGAGCCCATGACAGAGGTAGGATGATGACTTGGGTCATGGGGTCACACACCTTACTGCCCTCCTGTCTTCCCCTCAGTTTGTGTGTGCTTTGTGCCCTGGAAGTTTTGTCATTGTTAATGATGGCTTTGATGAATGATAAAGAGTTCGCCCCTCGATCTTCTTGAATCAAGATTTGTTGCCTTACAAATGTCATTATCATTATTATTGTTATTATCATTATTATTATCATTATCATTATTATATTATTAACAAGACTTCTAAGGAAACATTCCAATCTACAAAAAGCAAATTTATGTAAATTAAAATAGCTATACTGTATGTATTATGTGCGTTAAACGTGGAAATGTTCTGTGTGAGAAGTATTCAAATTAAATAAGCTTCTCTTGCCAAAACTGCGTCAAATTTCTTTTTGCAGATGCAAAGATGGAATAGTATACAATGATTTCTCACTGTGCTTGGATCAAGTGATATTTTACTGTGGCACAGGTGTAAGTTGTGATGTAGGTGATGAAACTGGGCATATACGCAACACACCATACGCATTGCTTAAACAGCTGTTTTTGAGCTTCTCTGCCAAACTGTTGTTTCACACAGACAGATGATTTGTATTAGCAGAGGAACACACAAGCTATTGTACTTCGCTACCCAGAAGAGACTTGCACAGTGATTACCTCTGAGCTTATCTTCAATTTGTCCAACACTTTGACATGAAATTGTTATTGTTATTGTGTCTAAAGCATAGCCGACTACATAGAGCCATATCAGGACTATAACCGCTTCAAAACATACAAAACTAACAGAAAAAGAGAAAAAATTAAGTACACATAAATAAATTAGTCCACATAATCTCCGTCCAATTTATCATACACAGGATTTAAAAAAACGCACCTGATTACAAATTTAACCATACCTCAGGACACCAAAACATACAAAAATGGGCATAATTACCTAAAATAGCTTCCGTATATCTCATCTCCCTAGAGCCAAAAATGCACTTAATACATGTACCAATTATCAACCCTAAGAAAAAGTATGCAAGACTTTATCAAACACATAAAAGGTGAATGGACCATTAAGGTAGAAAATGATAGGAAGAAATGACAGAAAGCAAAGGAAAAAGGAAGAAACAAAGAGAGAGAGACAGAAAAGAGGGCATTTCTAGCACAGAATTTCCAGAAGGCAGGGATACTATTCATACTGAAAGAGCCCACGGTATCCCCACAGGGGGTGACATGAAATTCAACATACACAAAATTCACCAAAAAATGTAGAAACTCCTTTTTGAATCAAAACACCTGTATTTTATTCAACAAATGGACAGCAAATATTACGAGACACTCACATACAAAAAATTCACAAAAATATGTAGAAACTCCTTTTTGAATCAAAACACCTGTATTTCATTTCATAAATGGATAACAAATATTATGACACTCGGACATGAATATTTTGCAAATCTGTACAGGAGTTGGGGCACCCACTTCTCAGCTTAGCATTTTCATTATTGTGGAACTCGCGCGCGCGCACACACACACAACACACACACACACACACACAACACACACACACACACACACATAAAGTAAACCACAGTACAACATTCCTACAAAAGGGAGGTTGGGTGGACAAGGTACTGAGAGGGAGAGTAGGATTCCTCAGCCTAAGTTTGCTTGCCAAACCACCAAGTTCCACAAGAGACTAGACTAGTCACACTGGATCAACAGTGAGCTGGGAAAGCTCAATGCTCTGTGAAGCCATGATGGAATGCTCCCAAGTGGCTGTGTGATTGTAGCGCTACAAGTGGTTCAGGGTTGGCTCTTGTGCAGAAGGTCCACTATACTCAGGATGGGCTTTTTCTTATGAGTTCTGTCATCCTCACACCTCAAATGGTCCACCTGCTCCTTCTCCCAATCCATGCTAGTTCACACTGAGCACGCACCAAGTACCTTGTAACAGATTTTTTATACTATGGCTGAATCACTGGGCAGCTGACAAGAGAGACAAAAAGCATGCAAGAATTTTCCCAAACAAATTAAGGCCGATGGACTGATATAGTAGCAAGCAGTGCTTCACATTCCTCACTCACTCCCACTTCCCACCCCACGATCATGAGACAGATATGCCCTGATAATTCAGATATGCCCTGGCAATTCAAACTGACAAAATGAAACAAAGGCCAAAGCCAATGCTCCTTTAATTTGATTACTTTCTTAAACATTTTGCATGTTTCATTCGGTTAAATATGTTATTGCCAACTGAAAAGGCCAATGTAATGTTATTTTTTAACATCAAAAAGACTAAATAAGACTACCAAGACAGTGACAGAGAAAAGTAAAGATTTTCCAATAGAGAATTGCCTAAAGGGAAGGTGGGGATACCGTTTGTATTGAAACAAGTCTAAGCATCTTCACAAAAGAGCCAGAAAAGCACCAGAAAAACCTGAAGGAGAGCCAAGGCACAAGTTCCCACACTGCCACAGATTAGATGCAGCAATGCGATAGACAGACACCACAGGGACACATATCTCATGCTGACAGACCCAGCTAATTTGCGTGGTGAGCTGAGGGAGGCAATCACAAGTTACGTAACAGACAGCATGCTGACCACAATGTTAGGCAGCATGCTAATCACAGTTGCTGCCATTTGGTCGCATTATGCAAATAAAATAAGTTTACATCATATTAAACAGAACTGTAACACTTTGTTGGGACCTTCTGGTAAAGATAAACAGCCCGGACTATATCATTTAAAGCTGGACCTCCGGAATCAAACAAACCATCCAACCAAATTAATGCATAATGGTACACAATCAAAAAAAGAGACCAACTCACTGATACCATGATACTCCTGCAAAATTATTTTTTCTTTCTGTGAAAACACATGAGTGGAAGTCACAAGACCAGAAAAATGGATGAAATTCTGCTTTTCTTCCTAGAACTTGCAGAATGGTATTCACCATTACGCATGGAAATCTGGATACCCAGCTGGCTTATTAAAGTAAAAGTGAACTATGGTACAATATTGCAACTACATAAAATACTTTTTTTTTTCATGCGTATCAATTTTCTACCCCAGCTGGCTTAAAATTTAAATTCAAAGTGAAAAAGAGCTACGGAACAGTACTGCAATTTTTAACACGTATGGATTTGCTTGCAACAGTGTTTTTGTTTCCGTAAGCCGGCCATTGATATGACTTATACAATCTTTAATCTTTTCACTTGCAGACATGCTTCTTGGAACAGTTCATCGGTCACTGTTCTAAATATACATATATTTATTTCATTTCATATCGTATCAATCATATCATATCAGATGAATACCTATTGCATGACTTTTAACTTATAAATATTCATAGACAGCTAAGTGAAGATGACGACCCCCTTGTTAAAAGACATTTTTTAGATTTTTATTTTTTTTAAGGTATCTTTATCAAATTTTTCTTGCAAATTCAAGACGATGTTGAAACACAATCCCAAGTCGGCACTGGAAGCATCATCGATGTAGATAATATGTCCTTAAGTGTTGGAGATTAGAATCAATGATCCATGAAGATTCCACTTATATGAATAAATTTACAGTTGACAAGTTCATCAACAACAGACAGGTGAGGTCAGATTATGGCAGAGGGGATCGATGGAATATAACAAGCAGTGACAAGATAAATAATGAACTATATTCATTTCACTGCATCAGACCTGTAACAACAATGTACACAGCAACGCAATAACTACAGAAAGCATGAGCTGACATATTTTGGGCTGACACATTTTCTCCAGCTGATGCTAATGTTGATATATAGTGCTGACTATACATTATCCCTACGGGGCTTATTTCTTGCATACATTTTGTTTGACATCCATAATTTACTTTACAAATCTGCATAAAATTGAACATGCACCCCATAAAGTCACATGTATTATTTCATTAGTATACTTATTTTTAATAATTTCATTAAATTCATCAATTCCCTAAGAAATTGTTGTTTCCCCTTGAAAATATGTATCACTCCGTCAACTATCAGAATTTATGCTTGTACACAGCTGGTTCATCTACATCAATCAACATGACTTGTTAATTAAATTTGAAATGTCAGATTATTCTGTTCCAGTGTTGCTAGTAAAATGGTGAACGTGCACATCTGATAAATCTCTCTACCTTTTACCAACCAGGCTGAGGCTTCCAGGCAGACTGAGCCCATCCTAGAGGAATTCCACTAGCACAGTTTACCCACTTTACAGCTGCACCTGTTGTTTAACAAATATAACTAGAAAAACGATATCTAACAGAACCGTCAACCCAGCTTATATTTCACTTTATATAGTAATAATGTGTGTGTGTGTGTGTTATGGGGGGGGGGGGTTTCAAAGTTTTATTGTCAACCAAGTACTGGGCATTCCATATATAGATGTGTGTGTGTGTGTGCGCTCGCGCGCGTGCATGTGCAAGTGTGTGTTTGTGTCTGCGTGTGTGTCTCTGTGAGTGAATGAGAGAGAGAGTGTGTGTGTGTGTGTTGTGTGTGATCTGTGTGTGTGTAGTTGTGTGTGTGTGTGTGTGTGTGTGTGTGTGTGTGTGTGTGTGTGTGTGTGTGTGTGTGTGCATGTGTACAAGTATGAGTGCGCGTGTGAATGATCTGTGTGCACTGCTTTAGTTGTTTCATCCATTTCTATTGCCGTCAACAGGCACTGTGTTCAAGTGGGCAAGACATCAACTTCCCACTGAATTGTCTGGGTTTCAAATCTGCAGGGGTACCTCCTGTCAGGTGGGTAAAGGGAGGCAATTTTTCCAATATCCCAGGTCAACATATGCACAGACCTCTTTGCACTTACAACCACTTTTAGTGCATAAGCACATAGAATATCAAGTAGGCATGTTAAAAAGATCCTGTAAACCATGTCCGTGTCCAGTGACTTTTGGAAACATGAAAACATCCAGTACACATGCACAACACAAAGTATGCAGACTGTGCAACAACATACCTCCTATATAGTGTTCTCAAAATAGCATGTATACATACATGCAGCCAAGAAAAATCGGAACGCTGACTATATTTTTTTCAAACTGGTCTATGCTGTACATGTCAGTAGGCTGAGGTACAAGATTCAAACTAAAAACGACTCTATTGGGGATCCTGAGATCAAGAACTAATGATGTTGGAGCAAAGCAGCAAAGTTCTCAACAGGATACAATATTCCCTTAACTCACTCGGTACGACGGAACGCTATAGCGGTCGTGATGAAAGGCATGGTTGCGTACGACGGAACGCTATAGCGATTTCGATAATTAAAATTTTTTTCGACACTCCCCTCTTGAGCCTGCATGCCTACCACCACACTGGTCACTGCAAACATGTCAAGGGTCAAGTGGAAAGTTACTTCGTGAGATTCCGTAACACTACACTCGTCGGGAAGCGATTGTCTTCAGCACCCCGAATGACTTGCTAATCTGCATTTGTGTCGAAAATGGCGTCGCAGGCGAGTACGAGTTTTCAAATAAATTAGATTGCGACGGCCGCGTTTTACTGCTGCTAAAGTGATTGAAGTGCTTCAGACCGAAGGATTGGACATCGAGGAGTATGCTGAAGATAATGGTGAAAGTGTATCAAGTGATGGAAGTTGCCAGCAAGAAGGTACTGACAGTGACCCAATTTCAGACAACAGTGAAGTGGGAAAGGGAGGTGGGCGTACACGTCACGAGAGGCGAGCAGTCAGCAGTCCAAGTACAGCGAGTCGCATGTCTGATGGAGGTTTCATTCACTTTATGAATGCATGACTGGCACAAAGATTTTAGTTTTTCTCCCACTTTGCGTCCTTCTCTGGCTCTTGTGGCCTGCATGTCTCATTTGAGTGCCACGCCCCCATAATTCCCCTGTGTAACGAATTGTAACATTTATTCATATAATATCACTAATAATCTTTTTTTTTTACCCTGAGCAAAGTCTATTTTATTCATGTTGTTTTGTGTATACAAAGACCTCACCTTTGACTGTGTGTTCATGGAGCTGATCAGAGTGACTGACTGTACAGTGATCCAGACCACAAAATTTGGGGCATTTTCAACATGGCACATGACGAAGAAATATTCAAGGAAGAACTTCGATATTTTGGCATGAACTAACTCAGCATGTAAATATTCAGATCTGAAAGTTTCATTTTGATCCTTTATGTTTTTGTTTTTTTTTGTGATTTTTGTTCCTAACCCTTCAAAATGGGCCGTACCTGGGGAAACGCAAGGGGAAAAACTCTCCGTACAGAGTGAGTTAATACTTAGTAGCATACTGTCACTAGTGTCAGTGATAATTTTGTGCTCATGTAACAGCCCATTGATTACTATAGATAAATAAAGTTGATTTAAGTACTTTATGTATGTGTCCCTCTTCACAAAGAAGTGAAAAAAGAAAACTGTATGTTGTATGCCCTCACCCCACCTATGGAACATCAGTCTACTTGTAAATCCCGTACATGACCTGATCCATTCTGTCAGTCAGCAGCAGTAATAGCAGTACTACTTCTTTCTCACTCTGTGTATTAAATATTGTGAGGTGGTCTTTGTCAAATGTATGTGTATGCCTGGTGCTTGAGTGCGATTTGATTTGAATTGTCAAGATTCGGAGCCATATAAATACTGTAATTATTACTATTAAAGTATTATTATTTTTATTATTATTGTCTGGAGCCACTCACCCATCCGGGACCCACCCATCCACCCTGAGACCACCAAACACCACCCTGAACCCACTTGGGACCTACCCGCTACCTGGACACCATCAACTTGGGACCTATCCACCAGTTTTACCAATTTCAAACCCTGGTGTGCAACACTGGTGTGTGTGTGTGTGCGCGTATGTTTGTGTGTGTGCATGCGCAAGTGTGTAAGATTCTGCCTCTCAAACTTTTAGCATGTGTGACAGTACTCCTTACAAAAACCATGACTTGCCCATCTTTTCTATTGTGCATGCAGGTCTAATTATTTATGGAGCCCTGACATAATGACAGTATAAGCAATTTTTTGTTGTTGTAGTGAACTTACTGGTGTTTCTTCTCCCATTCCATTTTGTGAAATCAACAGTGAAACAAAAAACAAAACAAAAAAAACATTCAATGCTTTCAAGTTCTCCCATTTCAATTTGTGAAATTCACAGTGCAACAAATAAACAAAACTATATTCAATGATTCTGCAGAAGGCCTAATATGGAACAAATGTCACAAGATCTATCATTAATCATATAGTTTAGAAGAGATTTACATCTTTACTTTCTGGTGTAAATAATGGGCCAAATCCAATCATGTTATAACTGAATAGATAGGGAAAATGCAGCTTTTGCCATACTATTCACATGTACACACTAATGCCAACCTAAACAAGCTACTGTGCAAATTTACATAGGTCGTAATTACATAGATAGGCCTAAAGTGACCTAATGCAACCGGTACCAAAAAGTAGGTCAACAGGCAACATGGATACACCACCGCCGAACAAACCAAATTATGTAAGCGAACAACTTGGGCGTTCTAGCACAAGAATGGGCTACCTGTGTCTTGTTTGTGTGTCTTGCGTTTGGTCACTGTTCGCGGCAGAGCCAACTCACAGCGGAACTTGACATCTTTTTGCGCAGAACAATCAAGCGTACCTCTAGTCATCTAACTCTGTAACTGCACAGATGACAGATTTGATAAGATTCTACATAATAACAGTGGCATAGCGACCATGAATTGATAGGAATGTTCACAAATTGGACCTACACCAAAGACGAATCACTGCAATCCAACGACATTATTAAAACATGCACAAAGTGTCTGCAGGCACACAATGTCTTCGAACAGACAACAGACATGAGCATCGCCCGAAGTCGCGTCACCGAAACGGTGAAATACGCGCCAAAGGGCTGCGATTGTTGGAGGCAGACACAACAAATCACACATTACGATCTGTACAAATGCACAAAATACGATATCAATGCATACATCAGGTCTTTGTGTTGAGTAGCTCAAAGTCCCTTCCAATTTTTTCCTCCGCCAAACCACGAAGAAATGATCGGTCGATAAATGCGTTTCCTCAAACACCGGCTACGGGAACACATGGGACGCCATATTGGTAGCTATTCTTATACATGTGCATTGGCAAAAAATCTTAAATAAGTTTCATTTTTATTTGAGTCATTCTCTCACTATTTACCAATCAATGGACACTACAATTTGATGATATGTTTTCGTGCCATTTCGCTTCTACATAATATAATCTTCACGGGCACGAAAAAGAAATAGCCTAAGACATTGTAGGATTCCATCCTGATTGTTTGAAGAATGGAACAGCGCAAACACGATCACATGACCTTCACTTTTCATTGGATTATTGCAGAGAAGAGAAGCGGACACCGCGAAAATGAATATACTGCGAAACGCGAAAATACAGACCCTCCGCAAAACGCTAACACATACCGTACGCGAATGTTGCATGAACATTTTCATACGCTGCAACACGCCACGGTTTTCGTATTACAAAGAAACCAATTTATCTCAGATGGTCAAGCCATATGTTGACAATAATCGTTTTATCGAGGCGTCAAAAATGGCCCAGCGCATGCAACGAGATTGTAAATACGTTGTAAACAGACTGTGTATGCTTATTGTCTGCCTCCCAGAGTTTATCCATGGGGCTCAGCCCATTACAGGTGGACACAGTAGTTGAAAGCTTCCTAAAAGGTTTTCACGTGCTAGGCCTAGTCCTCGTTTACGCTACGAGAGGGAGGACTTAAAGTAACAGTTACAATCAACGAACGAAATGTCCGACTTATTTGCGACCGTTGAGATCGCACGTCGCATTTATCTGAAAATGTATTATCTGTTTCGGTTCAAATGTCAGACTTTGAAAAAGAGTAGTCTGTCTTTAACTGTTACACAGGCGATCGAATTGCGTACTCTTGGACCAAATTATAATCGTCACTCTTCCCAAGAAAGAAAATCTCTAACAATTTTACCAGAACTACCCACCATATATCTAACCTTTTCACTCCCTCACCCTACCCCGTCAGCTGCAAAAAGTTAACCCTTTCACTCTCTTACCCTTTCCTGCAGGAAGCTGATGGAAAGGGCTAGGGAGTGAAAGGATTATGTTTTTGCTTTGCTATCATGGCTGACAAAATACAGGAATCTGGTGGAAAGGGTGAGAGTCAAAGGGTTAAACAGCCATGCTAGCAAAGTAATGCGACTCAAAACCATCACACCATGGCCAATCCGTTAGCATATCCCTTTGACTCTCACACCTTACAAAAACTTCCCTTTGACTGCCCGGAAGCTGGCGGATAGGGTGAGGGAGTCGAAGGGTTCAGGAAGCTGGTGAATAGGGTGAAGGAATCGAAGGGTTTAGGAAGCTGGTGGATAGGGTGAGGAATCGAAGGGTTTAAGAAGCTGGTGGATAAGGTGAGGGAGTCGAAGGGTTTAGGAAGCTGGTGGATAGGGTGAGGGAATCAAAGGATTCAGTTTTTCCAGTTGGTGGATAGAGTGCGGGAGTCAAAGGGATATTCCTGAGCCAACTGTCGTTATCTCGGCGTGTCAAGTGGCTTATGACAACAGGCCTGCTTGATGGATCAGCTGACCATCTAGAGAAGCTGGTGTAATTGGTTGCCAAGTCTGTGGTGGGAGCTAGCAGTACAGAAAAGATCACGAGGCAGCAGGTTCTCTTACTACCGATTAAACAGTACCCTGTTATATACGTTATAAAACAGCAATGACTGGAAGTCATGAATGTCACTCGGATGCAAACATAAATACATTTACATATATGAATAAGTAAATAAATAAATAAAGATATTCAATAACTAAGTGAAGATATCCAAAACAAGTGCGACTGCCTGCGTTCGAGTAAACAGGAACCAGAAAAACACGAAAACAGAATCAGAACGTGTATTTCATACAAGACAAGACAGGCGCAAATTTTCGGCCAACTGGCCTTTGTCAAGCGTTAATGTAAGATCACAAACAAACACCAAATACAAAAATTAGGAGAACAAGATTGAAACTTCCCTGCTGCTTCGCCCAGTGGGAGAAGAGGACTAAATGTTTTTAAGTGAAGATATGTCATCTTATGAATGTTAATAGTATCTTTTTGTGGGAAGCGCTGTTAAAAGTTCATAAATCTCACCCACTATCTGAAAAGGGGAACATACCCTCAAACCATATAAATGTCTAGAATTAACATATAGCCCCAAATAGCCAGACACAGCATGGTCAAATATAACATGAGCTAGAGTTGGAAAAAATATGTTTTGGGACTGGAGGGCCAGTAGGCTGGTCTTTACACACACAACACACCCCTTTTTTTTTTCTTCTCCGTTTGTCTTGATCAGTGACAGAAAAGCAGTTGGCCATGATGTTTACGAACAGCAATGATCAATCTCAAGTCCAAAATAAAATTTTGCAATACTCAGCCTTTGTGTACTGGAGTAAGAGATGTATTGAATAGGAGGTACAAATAGAAGTGTACTCAGTCTATCTTGTATTGAGACAAAGATCATCAAAGCTGCAGCTAAAGAACAAAGATGCAGATTCAGATATAATTTTGTACAGTCATGCAGAACTTCGTTTCTACTTTTATCCTGCAGATACAACTGAAGTGTTGCTCTTTGTTTCGAATTTCCATTTCCATAAAGTTCAGCAATGTTTTGGCGTGTTGCTTATTCTTGATCTTCTATTTTAACTGATCAGTTTCAGCATTGTAAATCATGCATCAGTTTATTTAGTTACGTAAATATTTTCAGGCCATGTCAGTGTTATCTAGTTTTCCCACAAATCAATACTTTGTATCAAAACAGTTATTTTCTATTGCAAAGATTTCTGTTCATGGAACATCCTGCTTTCTCTAACCCTTGCTTCTCAAATTCTGAAGTAGCCTTCATTTATGTCCTCATAGTTCTTTTCATCATTCTGATATCTTTCATTTTGGATTTCTGAGGATGAGTTTTCATTTTTGGTTGGTTTACTCCATAGGCATCCCTATATGCTGCATATACAGTATCTCTGAATGTGGATTATTCATGTTTTGGCATGTTCTTTCCAATCAGCACATTCAGTTTTTGGACTATTTCTTTACACCAGTCTCTCCCATTCCACTTTTGCACTTGCATGTGGCAAGTTCAGTTTCTGGCACCTAGCATCAAGACCTGTACAAACTCCTTGAATCGTCAGTACGTATGTTCTTGTCGTTTTGGTTTTCTGATGTCTTATCTGTTGGCGCAGCGCCCAGGTGTTCGTTCATCAGAGTGTTTACACAACCCCCTTTTTTTTATCCTGTGGATCTTAATACTGCACTTGGTAGAGAATCTCCTTCCACAGATACACAGAAATTCCATTTGTCTCATACTCATGGTCTGTTGCGATTTTGGTTACCAACAACTGATTCACCATTCTCTCCGCCGTTCGGTGAATCCTGGAAGCATCTTTCAATTATGAAACTAGAAGCAGCTGAAGAAAAGACAAGATGGGGAGACAGCCCATAGAACCCGTAAATCTAGTTTTTCCCCGTGTCATCTGGATTGTTCCTGGCAGTTAATGATCAGTGTAGCCATGTTTCAGTAGCAAGAAACTCTGGAAAGAGCCAGACAGCAGAAATCCTCAGAGGAGAAACCTCCGTCAAGCGAATGCTTCGGCCCTATCTTCTGACACTTTAGGAGGGCTGGGCCACATTGAGATTCTGTGTTTATATTAGGTCCTTTTCTCACATTGGACGAAGCAGCAGGGAAGTTTCAGGCTTTTTTTCGTATTTTTAATTTTTTTTTATTTGGTGTTTGTTCGTTTATGATCTTACGCTTGACAAAGGCCGGTTGGCCGAAAATTTACGTCTGTCTTGTCTGGTTGTATTAGATACGCGTTCTGATTTTTTTTTTCTCCTAATTTTTGTATTTGGTTTTGTTCGTTTATGATCTTACGCTTGACAAAGGCCGGTTGACCGAAAATTTGCGTCTGTCTTGTCTGGTTGTATTAAATACGCGTTCTGATTCTTCTTCTTCTTCTTTTTTTTTTCCTGATTTTTGTTTTGTTGTTTGTGATCTTACGTTTGACAAAAGAGCAGTTGATTGACAATTTGCGATGTCTTGTCTGGTTGTATTAAACTACGCGTTCTGATTTTTTTTTTTCTCCTAATTTTTGTATTTGATGTTTGTTCGTTTGTGATCCTACGCTTGACAAAGGCCAGTTGGTTTGACAATTTGCGATGTCTTGTCTGGTTGTATTAAATACGCATTCTGATTCTTTTTACGTTTTTTTTTTCCTTCTTGTTCCTGTTTGCTTGAACGCGGGCAGTCACACTTGTTTTGGACTTAGTAACTACTGTCAAGGTTTTCGTGAGTGGTGATTTGGGACTCTCATTAAATCGACCTTCTTACAGAAGGACACTAAACACTATGCTAAAAATCAATATATAAAACAACAGAACCCATCAATCAATTCAGTAGAAACTCAAAGTCTCGCCAGCGCATAGGGTACATGCGCAGGCTTGTAGTATGTAAGTCTATACCATGATTGTTTTGGATCTTTCCAATGGCTTTTTTCTTTTTTCTTTTTTTTTTTATACATTTGTTTAGGATCATCGCACTCAGGGAGTGACCTTTGCGCTCACCTTTTTTTTTTCCGTCTCATTTTCTGCGCCACCCTAATGGCCACAGAAGCTGGTAAAATTTTTTTCTTCTTTTTTTTTAAACAATGCGACGATGATGTCGATGATGATAATCATGGTGCTATGGAGTTCCATCTAGGATTGAGACTGCGTGACAGGGCTGTACTCTACGCTTACTATCATAATGTATCCTGGCGTCAACCAGGCCCGAGAGATACAGACACCTGCGGTGCTGGTCAGAAGAGTTGAGCAACACCCTCAATGACGCATACGTGAAGTGGATGAGACTCGACTGTGTGGTCCCAGTCTTCCCAATGAGCCCATAGCACGCCCAACTCTGGGTAGGGGCCGGTTAGAGTCGGAAAATCCCATAATGGTTTTTAAAGGGACTGATAGGGATTCGAACCCACAACCTTCCAGTCGGTTGTCCGCTGCGTTAAGCACTACACACGGGGACTGGTCTTTCCAATGGCTTTGCTTTTGTTGTATTAGTGTGTGTGGAATCATTTGAGCTCTGTTACACCGTGTTGAGAAAATGTGTTTAAAATAAAATTCATTTTCAACAATAAATTGAAAAACAATTTTACAAATATGATTACAAAAATTAAAAACTCTCAAGGACGTATCTTCACCAAAGATATAGCCGTCGCTTTCGTAACAACAAACAAACAACAAACAAACAACAACAACAAACAAACAACAACAAATGATACAGTATACATGACATGACTGATATTGTTCACAGCAAAGCCAGACAGGAGAGATTGAAAAAATGGTCAAGACTTATTAAATCTCTCCTGACATCCTATGAAGTAATATACACGTGCAAACGCGCAAACACACACACACACACACACACACACAACACACACACACACAACACAACAAAACACAACACACACACACACAACACACCACACAACACAACACAACACAACACAACACAACACAGCACAGCACAACACAACACCACACAGCACAGACACACACACACACACAACACACACACACACACACACGACGCGCACGCGCGACGCACACACACACACACACACACACACACACAACACACACAACCACACACACACACAACACCACAACACAACACAACACAACCAACACAACACAACACAACACAACACAACACAACACACACAACACAACACAACACAACACACACACACACACAACACAACACACACACACACACCACAACACAACACAACACAACACAACACAACACAACCAACCAACCAACAACGCAACGCAACTCAGCATAGCACAGCACAGCACAGCACAGCACAACACACACACACACACACACACACACACACACACACAACATCACACACACACACACACACACACACACATAACCCACCACAACAACCAAAACAACACAGCACAGCACAGCACAGCACAGCCACACACAACACACACACCACAACACAACGCAACGCAACGCAACCAACACAGCACGCACAGCAAACAGCACAGCACAGCACAGCACACACACACACACACACACACACACACACACACACACACACACACACACACACACACACACACACACACACACACACACACACACACCACACACACGCACAAACACACACACATTCCCACCCCATTCCCCTTTTCTTTTTCTCGTGTATTTCTCTAACTGGAAATCCAAAATAAGTGTGACTGCCAGTGTTCAAGGAAACAGGAACCAGAAAACACACACACTTCCCTTCTGCTGCGCCTGTCTTGTCTGTTTGTATTAAATACGCCTTCTGATGTGTGTGTGTGTGTGTGTGTGTGTGTGTGTGTGTGTGTGTGTGTGTGTGTGTGTGTGTGTGTGTGTGTTGTGTGTGTGTGTGTGTGTGTGTGTGTGTGTGTTGTGCGTGTGTGCGTGCATGTGTGTGTGTGTGTGTGTGTGTGTGTTTGTGTTTTCTGGTTCCTGGAAAAATACTTACAGCAACGAGAGAAAGAAAGACAGAGAGAGAGAATGACAGAGAGAGGTGTGTGTGTGTATGTACATGTAGTGTGAGTGAGAGAGAGAGAGGAGAGAGAGAGAGAGTGTGTGTATGTGTGTGTGTGTGTGTGTGTGTGTGTGTGTGTGTGTGTGTGTGTGTGTGTGTGGTGTTGTGTGTTTTTGTGTTTTCTGGTTCCTGGAAAAATACTTACAGCAACGAGAGAAAGAAAGACAGAGAGAGAGAATGACAGAGAGAGAGTGTGTGTGTGTATGTACATGTAGTGTGAGTGAGAGAGAGAGAGAGAGAGAGTGTGGTGTGTGTGTGTGTGTGTGTGTGTGTGTGTGTGTGTGTGTTGTATGTGTATGTTGTGGTATGTGAGTGTGTGTATATATATGTGTGTGTGTGTGTGTGTTTGCGTGAGTGTGTTTGTGTGCTTGTATGTGTGTGTATGTATGTGTGTGTGTATGTATGTGTATTTGTGTGTGTATGTGCATGTGTATATGTATGTATATATGTTTATGCGCCTGTATGTGTTCTGTGAAAAGGGAGATTAGTTGAACAGCTTGACTGTCCTGTTTTTCTCCTTTTGTCTTTTTACTGTGTATTTCTTTCCCTTTCCTTTTATAGTTTAAACAAATAAGGAATTGATTCCGATCCACCCCTGGCTCACAGGGTCTATCTATATGTCTGTCCGTCTGTGTTCGTAGTGCATACGACAGACAAAGCGTTTACCAGACATTTCCTGGATGCTTTAGATTTCTCCTTCCCCCCGCCCCTCCCCCGCCCCTCCAATGTAAACTATAGATAAACAGATTCACAATAGCGAAATGTTTTTAAAAGACATCACCATCATCATCGTCATCGTAATCATCATCATCATCGTAATCATAGTCATCATCATCGTCGTCGTCGTCTCGTCGTCATTATCATCATCTTCATCATCACCGTCGTCGTCAGCGTCGTCGTGATCATTATAATCGTCGTGATCATCAATGTAGTCGTCAACATCGTCATCGTCGTCATCTCCGTGATCATCATGGTTCCCGTCATCATTTTCATAATCATCATTGTTATCAAAGTAATCGTCGTTGTCATCATCGTCATCGTCGTCGTCATCGTCACTACCACCACCACCACATCATCATCATCATCATCATCATCATCATTCATCTCCTTCTTTCTCTTCTTTGACTCCTCCCCCTTATCTTAAATTAATTAATTTTGTTTCCTCCTATCCTTCTTTAAGAAACATATATTTGTTGGCATGTTGTGGCATTAAAGATAACAATTTTTCCTTCTTTTTAATTTTATTTTTTGTATGAACCAGAGAACTTTCCTTCGTCAGTATGCAAGGGAAAGAACCCCCAAGTACCTCTGCAATCTATTCACGTAATTGAATTCACCCATTTCATGCTCTAGTTTTGTGGCACTTTTCCTTGATTCCATTAGATATAGGAATTTTCTGGGCAGATAACAGCTCCACGCAGCTGAGGCACATACATGTATGGCTAGTCAGAGTTTTAAGCACATGCACACAAGTCAAAAACAACAACAACTATGACATTGTTATTGTTATTGTTATTTTGTTTAAAGCCCAGCCCTCTGTGTAGAACTATAATTATGAGGGCCAACACATGCACAATACTTCGAATCATCATCATCATCATCATCATCACATCGTAATCATATTCATCATCATCATCGTAATCATAGTCATCATCGTCGTCGTCGTCGTCGTTATCATCATCTTCATCATCACCGTCGTCGTCATCGTCGTCATGATCATTATAATCGTTTATCATCAATGTAGTCGTCAACATCGTCATCGTCGTCATCTCCGTGATCATCATGGTTCCCGTCATCATTTTCATAATCTTCATTGTTATCATAGTAATCGTCGTCGTCGTCATCATCGTCGTCGTCGTCGTCGTCGTCACCACCACCACCACCACCACCATCACCACCACCACCACCACCCATCATCATCATCATCATCATCTCATCTCCTTCTTCATCTTCTTCGATTCCTCCTCCGTATCTTAAATTAATTAATTTTGTTTCCTCCTATCCTTCTTTAAGAAACAGATATTTGTTGGCATGTTGTGGCATTAAAGATAATATTAAAGATTTTTTTTTTTTTATGAACCAGAGAACTTCTCTTCGTCAGTATGCAAGGGAAAGAACCCCCAAGTACCTCTGCAATCTATTCACGTAATTGAATTCACCCATTTCATGCTCTAGTTTTGTGGCACTTTTCCTTGATTCCATTAGATATATGAATTTTCTGGGCAGATAACAGCTCCACGCAACTGAGGCACATACATGTATGGCTAGTCAGAGTTTTAAGCACATGCACACAAGTCAAAAACAACAACAACGATGACATTGTTATTGTTATTGTTATTTTGTTTAAAGCCCAGCCCTCTGTGTAGAACTATAATTATGAGGGCCAACACATACACAATACTTCGAATCATCATCATCATCATCATCACATCGTAATCATATTCATCATCATCATCGTAATCATAGTCATCATTGTCGTCGTCGTCGTCGTCGTCGTTATCATCATCTTCATCATCACCGTCGTCGTCATCGTCGTCGTGATCATTATAATCGTTTATCATCAATGTAGTCGTCAACATCGTCATCGTCGTCATCTCCGTGATCATCATGGTTCCCGTCATCATTTTCATAATCTTCATTGTTATCATAGTAATCGTCGTCGTCGTCATCATCATCGTCGTCGTCGGTCGTCGTCGTCGTCGTCGTCACCACCACCACCACCACCCCCACCATCATCATCATCATCATCATCATCTCATCTCCTTCTTCCTCTTCTTCGATTCCTCCTCCGTATTTTAAATTAATTAATTTTGTTTCCTCCTATCCTTCTTTAAGAAACAGATATTTGTTGGCATGTTGTGGCATTAAAGATAATATTAAAGATAATTTTTTGTTTATGAACCAGAGAACTTCTCTTCGTCAGTATGCAAGGGAAAGAATCCCCAAGTACCTCTGCAATCTATTCACGTAATTGAATTCACCCATTTCATGCTCTAGTTTTGTGGCACTTTTCCTTGATTCCATTAGATATATGAATTTTCTGGGCAGATAACAGCTCCACGCAACTGAGGCACATACATGTATGGCTAGTCAGAGTTTTAAGCACATGCACACAAGCCAAAAACAACAACAACGATGACATTGTTATTGTTATCGTTATTTTGTTTAAAGCCCAGCCCTCTGTGTAGAACTATAATTATGAGGGCCAACACATGCACAATACTTCGAATCATCATCATCATCATCATCACATCGTAATCATATCATCATCATCATCGTAATCATAGTCATCATCGTCGTCGTCGTCGTTATCATCATCTTCATCATCACCGTCGTCGTCATCGTCGTCGTGATCATTATAATCGTTTATCATCAATGTAGTCGTCAACATCGTCATCGTCGTCATCTCCGTGATCATCATGGTTCCCGTCATCATTTTCATAATCTTCATTGTTATCATAGTAATCGTCGTCGTCGTCATCATCGTCGTCGTCGTCGTCGTCGTCACACACCACCACCACCACCACATCATCATCATCATCATCATCATCTCATCTCCTTCTTCATCTTCTTCGATTCCTCCTCCGTATCTTAAATTAATTAATTTTGTTTCCTCCTATCCTTCTTTAAGAAACAGATATTTGTTGGCATGTTGTGGCATTAAAGATAATATTAAAGATAAATTTTTTTTTATGAACCAGAGAACTTCTCTTCGTCAGTATGCAAGGGAAAGAACCCCCAAGTACCTCTGCAATCTATTCACGTAATTGAATTCACCCATTTCATGCTCTAGTTTTGTGGCACTTTTCCTTGATTCCATTAGATATAGGAATTTTCTGGGCAGATAACAGCTCCACGCAACTGAGGCACAGACATGTATGGCTAGGTCAGAGTTTTAAGCACATGCACACAAGTCAAAAACAACAACAACAACAACAACAACTATGACATTGTTATTGTTATCGTTATTTTGTTTAAAGCCCAGCCCTCTGCGTAGAGCCATATAAGGGCTATAACCGTTTCAACACGTGCACAGTACTTCGACAGGAAAAAAAAAAAAAGAAAAGAAAAGTAGGTACAGGCATCAACGTATTCGCGCACACAATCTAAGTAGATGCCCCTGGCGTTGACCACTCGGTCCAATTTATCACATAAGGGCCTCAAAACCAGTGCGATTGCCCGCGCCCAAGCAAACAGGAACCAGAAGAACAAGGAAACCAAAGTGAACGCGTATTAAACACAACAACACAAGACAAGCGCAAATTTTGGGCCAACCGGCCTTTGTCAAGCGCGAATGCACGGCCACAAACAGACCACAAACAACCTGGGCCTACCTGAATACAAATTTTAATATAATTAAGGACTCTAGAACATGTATATAAAAACGGACCAAAATGACTTAAAATTGCTTCCGCATATCACATTTCCCTAGACCCAAAAATGCACTTAATACACGTGCCCAATTATCATTCCTCAGGGAAAGCACTTTATTGAACACATACAGGTGAATGGACCAGCAAGGCAGAAAATGATGGGAAGAAAAGTAAAGGAACAAGATAGAGAGTGACAGACAAGAGGAAATTTCTAGCACAGAATCTCCAGAAGGTGGGGATACTATTTATATTGAAAGAACTCTCGAAGGAAATGACGACGACGATAACTACGACAACAACAACAACAACAACAGAAACAACAACAACAATGACAACAACAACAGAAACAACAACGACGACGACAAAGATAACAACAACGACGACGACAACAACAACAACAACAACAACGACAGCAACAACAATAACAACAACATCATCATCATCAACATCACCACCACCACCACCACCATCACCACCACCACCAATAACAACAACAACAACAGCAACAATTACAAACAACAACAACAATTACAAACAATTGAATGATCTACTCTTAGATAAAAAAAAAAAAGAAAAAAAGATGAATATTAGGTTGTTAATATACTGAATTCTTTTACATGAATCTCGAAAACAGAATTTTCAAACACACCCGTAACTATTTCTTTCTCTTTATTCTTTATTTTCGTTTGTTTGTTTGTCTGTGTACTTCATTTTGTTTTTGTTTGTTTGTTGTTAATTTCCCTCTTTTTTTTTTTTAAAGTTCTTCTATGCTGAACTAAAAAAAAATCCCGTTATCCTATAACATGTTCACAGATGTATCTTCAAAATTCTGACGAAGGTTCTGCTGCTGCTGCCTTTTATTGAGAAGCTACTTCTAACCGACCATTTTCAAACCAATTTTTCGTCTACACTTCAGAACTGATTGCTCTGGTTTTGGCAACAAATGGTCTCCCTTTCCAAGCACAAAGATTTTGTCGTCTTTACAGACTTCAGTTCACTCTGAAGGCAATGGCTGGCCATAACATTAATATCCGGAACTTCTGAGATTGTTTGAACTCTTTTCTTCTCTAAAAATCATGGTTACAACATTATTCCGTGCTTGGAAGGTCCTGGCCACATTTGTATTCGTTGCAGTGAAATAACTGACCTTGCCAAAAGTACCAGAATAGAAAAAATATTTAAATCCTCCATCCCTTACACAATCCGAAACCCAAAGTACAAACTCATGTGAAAAAAATGGCAAGAGGTTTGGAACATCCAAAACAGACAACAACAAACTTTTCCAAATCCATCTCGACCATATAAACAGTTTCTCCCATCTGTTCTTGAGAATTACGGGAAAGAGACAAAACATAGCTGCTCGTCTTGTCCTCAAAAAGAAAAAAGTTTGATCATATCAGTCCTCTCTTTGCTCTCTTCACTGGTTGCCTGTCTTGACAAGAATTGAATATAAGCTGGATACCATGTGTTATAAATGTATTCACCAATCTGGTCCATCATATCTTTGCGACAGCATCAACATTTATACGCCAACTCGCACCTTGTGCTCAGCTTCAGACATTCTTTCCCTTCAGGACCCTAGAGTTTTAAATTCTATAATGGCCAGTGTTCTTTCTCTGTCTCAGGACCGTCAGCCTGCAATAGACTTCCGCTCTGCCTTCACCTAACACCTACCCTTTCTGCTTTTAAATCCAACTTAAACACCCATGTCTTTTCCCAACAATGAATTCTAAAGCTACGTCTTTCTCTCAGTCTGCGGTATTAAATATTATAAGGCGGTCTTTGTCGATTGTATGCGTAGCCTGGTGCTTAGTGCGCTTTGATTTGAATTGTGAAGATTCGGCGCCGTATAAATACTGTAATTGTTGTTATTATTATTATTATATATTATTATTATTATTGCTATTGTTATTATTATGCAGGTTACATATGAGTCACATATTCTACACTCACTCATAGATATACCTTTAAAAAAATGAATAAACACCATGGTGCATACCACGTGACAAGCCACTCAGCACCAAATAACCTGAAAAATGCTGAGACTTGCACGATATGAGTCATAAGCAGTTCACAGCAGACTCCTTGAAGAACCCCTTCAGAGATGTTCCCCCCACATGTAATTTTCAATATTTACAAGAGATCAAGAGAGTTCATCTTATGTGATCAAATGTCCGGGAAAGATTCTTAAATGCATTTAGACTTGAAAGGCTAACATGCGTTTGGTGTTTAAGTGTTGGAGATATTTTTAACGTGGTGCTAACCCTGATATGGCCTTACTGGTTGGCTGGGCTGTATGCTACACAAATTGACCTGAAACTTATCAACAACAACAACAAGAACAAGAACAACAACAACAACAACAACAACAAAAAACAACGACGACGACGACGACGACGATGACAACAAACACACAACAACAACAACAACAACAACAACAACAACAAAAACAACAACAACAACAGCAGCAGCACGCAGCAGCAGCAGCAGCACAACAACAACAAAACAACAACGACGACGACGACGACGACGACGACGACGACGACGACGACGACGACAACAACAACAAAAAACGGACAAAACAAAACACACGATATTATTTGATATCGACTGGGAGTTGTGATTGTGTGTGTTTGTATTTGGTGTTTGTTGCGTGTCGTGTGTTGTGTGTGTGTGTGTGTGTATTGTGTTGTGTGTGGTGCGTGTGTGTGTGTGGTGTGTTGTGGTGTGTGTTTGTGTGTGTTGTTTGTGTGTGTGTTGTGGTTGTGTGTGGTGTGTGTGGTGTTGTGTGTGTTGTGTGTTGTTGTGTGTTAGTGTGTGGTGCGTGGTGCGTGTGTTGGTGTGTGTGTGTTGTATGTGGTGCGTTGCGTGCGTGTGTGTGTGTGTGTGTGTGTGTGTGTGTGCGTGGTGGTGCGTGGTGTGTGTGTGTGTGGTGTCGCAATTTCCGTTTATGGATGTATGTTTTGTTATGTGTGTGTTGTGGAGTGCAAAGCATAAATGTTACGAAGGAAAGCTTTTCCAGGTCACTTTACTGGAGACTAAACAATTTATATAACATAGTCACACCACACCCAAACATAATTAAGAACAGCTCCAGGTCAAGTCATACGACACAGCACACACACACACACCACACACACACACACACACACCAACACACACCACACACACACACACACACACAACACACCACACAACACACACCACACAACACACACACACAACACCACACACACACACACAACACACACCACTCCACACACACACACACACACATACACACACACACACACACACTCCACACACACACCACGCACACACACACAACATCACACACATCAACAACACACACACACACACACACACACACACACACACACACACACACACACACACACACCACACACACACACACACACACACACACACAAGTCTGACATTCTCATTTTTCAAGGAAGACGTATGAACAACACATTCTCAGAAACCTCTCACAATATTTCAAATCTGTAAATCTGTATTTTCACTGTTACAGTCTATACCATTGCCCTCGACGAACGTCAAGCTTTATTTTACGTGAAACTTCTTCTTCAGGGTCATAGTGACCTCGAAAAGTACTAAATGTTTTTTATGTGATAATTTGTGTATAAAGGAAATTGTCTAAATTGCGTATGTAACATTTTGTTTTTGTTGATGCATCTTGTTTTTTTGTGTAATTTATTTTTCTCAAACTTTCTAATGTCTTTAACCCTTTGACTCCTGCATCCTGTCCACCAGCATCCTGCATCGTTAAGCA
>CM060308.1:6956982-6959482 GCA_030674185.1 Monoplex corrugatus | reverse complement strand
CTATGTATGAAAAGTATTTTATATGGTGTGACTCAAATATTGGTTGACATGCATGTGAAACTGAAAACTGCACTGGCTGGTTATTACAACAAAGAATTGTTTGATTATTTGAAAAACAAATAAGTACCAGATATAATGCAGTTATAAACCTTTTTATACTGGTGTCCACAAATCAGTCATATTGCTTTGTGCAGGATTTGCAAACAAGACGTTTTGCTTTTACATATACAGCAGGCACTTGTGATTAAGCCATCGACCACAGACCACCACTCTCCATCATTTGTTCACCTTATTCTCAAAGTGGTAGATTTTATCATGATTTGTCAATTTTGAACCTTCACACTTGCTGTATTATGTCAGACGTGTGAAATAGAGAGTGGATCCTTTTATACAGTCTCCACTCCCCCATTTTTTTCCAAACAGAAAGATTGTTTCATATTGAGTAAAGAGAGGTGAGTGTATTTAGTGCGCGCACACATGCGTGTGTGTGTGTGTGTGTGTGTGTGTGTGTGTGTGTGTGTGTGTGTGTGTGTGTGTGTGTGTATACACACGTATATGTGTGTGTGTGTGTGTGTGTGTGTGTGTGTGTGTTTGTGTGCGCGCGTGTGTGTGTGTAGCGTGTATGTAACAAAAATATGAACAAGATTTTCCCAGCTCTTTATGAGTTGATCTTTACCAAATTTGGTCAAAACTGTAGACTGTTATTAGTGTTAAGGATTCATGAAGTGTAAACTTGGAAGATAAAGCACCAAGGTCCAGGTCACTCAGACAAGCAGTGTGTTTTTAACATTTTCAGGGAAAACTTGGAACAGCTCTTTTTCAAGAACTTCTGACACTATTTAAAATCTGTTTTCACTATTATGATATCCTGCCATTATCTGTAATGCACATCAAATTTGATTTCCTCTGAAGCTCCATCAATATTGTTTATTGTACAAGAAGGGAAATAATTAGAATGGCTTGACCAACTTGTTTAGATGAATTGTGTCATTCAGTTATGTATTGTAAATAAAGTTTACATATATTTACATACTGATTGGTTGGCAGATTATAAATTTATTGATGATTCTTATCCCCAGGCTCTGGAACTTTGGAGACAGAGAGAGAAGGGTGGTCATTATTTTGCAACATCATTACCAGACCTGGACAAAGTTTTACATGGAGGAATTCCTGCAGGCACCATCACTGAGGTATGGACTGCTTGTTGATTGCTGTGTTTTGGAAAGCACCAGACTGATTTGTGAATGTTATTATAATTCATTTTGATAACTTCTTTGTCATTGTATGCATGATGGTGCATCTGTTTTCGTCATAGTGTTAGAGTTCACATGTTTCACCCATCGCTTGTTTGCTGTTAATGCTTTTTCCTTTCTTTTTTGTTGTTGTTAACATGCTTTTGTTATGTATGTAAAGTCACAAGGACGAGCTGTAAGACAGGTCCAAAGGGACTTAAAACTACTATCCTTGGGTAAAAAAATGTTTTGAATTGAAGTGTGTTTGGAGTAAATTACTTTTTTTGAAATTTGTACCTTGGAGTTTGCTCAAGAGGGTTTTATTGTGCTTGGACAATTCCATATGCGTCCACCCAAATCTGCCAGCAGTTATCTAGCAGAGTCCTTGAGCCTGCACAAATTTCTGTACGCTGACAAGATCTTGAAATGGTGATGGAGGGGTCTATGAAACACTAAGTTCACACCACCAAAATGATTGGAGCAATAAGATGGGCAGTGAACAGGCCAGTCTTTCTGTTGGGGGTTGAGACTGAGCTTGAGACATCAGATCTTGAGCCCATGGCTCTGTCAAAAGGATTAACCAGCTGGCATAAAGCAGTGGAGGTGCGGACTCCTTGAGCGCTAGTAAATAAGTCAGTTGGCACAGTTTTTAGAACCGTGGATTCAAGCAGAGATGTCCAGGGTTCACACCCAGCCTGTCATGTAAAAAGTGTGCTGGTTGCTGGCCATGATAATGTACTGATTGTTCTGATGATGTCTGCTCAGTGTTTGGTATTAGATTCTAGGCTTCTTTCCCCTTTATCTTGGATCCTTACACATATCCCCTGTAAGCAAGTTTATGTATGCAGATTACCAACAGCAAGTTAAAAGTTATTGACTAAAAGCCATTTTTCATTGTCGTTGTCATTGGCATTATCATTGTCATCCCTGTAGGCCTGCGGGATGTGGGTTACACTCAGTAATCTTCCAGATTATTATTGACACATTTGGGTTGTGTAATCCTAAAATGATTTGTAGTTGACAGTGGTTTGGACTTATAAGTGTGTGCATACTTGTGTGTGTGTGCATACTTGTGTGTGTGTATGTGTGTGTGTGCGTGCATGCGTGCATGCATGTGTGTGTGTGTATGTGTTTGTGTGTATGTGTGCGTGCGTGTGTGCATATGTGTATTGTGTGTGTGTGTGTGTGTGTGTGTTTGTTTGTTTGTGTATTTCTCTGTGTGTGTGTGTGTGTGTGTGTATGTGTCTGCATGTCTGTGTATGAATTTG
>CM060308.1:6926982-6951982 GCA_030674185.1 Monoplex corrugatus | reverse complement strand
GCATGTACACACACACACACACACACACGCACACACACACACACACACACACACACTCACACACACACATGTGCACACATGCGCACACACACACACACACACACACACACACTCACACACACACACACACACACACACACACTCACTCACACACACGCACGCACGCACGCACGCACGCACGCACGCGCACGCACGCACGCACGCACGCACGCACGCACGCACGCACGCACGCACGCACGCACGCACGCACGCACGCACACACACACACACACACACACACACACACACACACACAGATTTTCGACAATGATAAGAAATTATACTTGAACAGTGTAGGGAATGATAGTTCTCTTTGATTATGTTTTCTTTAAAGCAGCATCTTTTTTTTTCACATATGCACACAAAACTAATTTGAACAGAATATATACCAAACAGTTTGTTCGGATTTAATGGTTAACTTTTAAGGTTAATCATAGCATATAACCCCCTGGGACAGACTCCATCTTTACTAAAAAAAAAAAGTGTTCTTTGAGGTTTATTACTGTTTATGTGCTAAATTTCTATTTATGTGCTTTATTTTCCCCCTGTAGGGATGTTGAGGGCTCTTTCAGTACAAATAGTATCTCCATCTTCTGGAAATTCTGTGCTAGAAATTTCCTCTTTTCTGTCACTCTCTTTGTTTCTGTCTTGCTCCTTTGCTTTCTGTCATTTCTTCTAATCATTTTCTGCCTTAATGGTCCTTCACTTGTATGTGTATAAGCCTTACATACTTTCCCTTAGGATTGATAATTGGGTACATGTATTAAGTGCCTTTTTGGCTCTAGGGAAATGTGATATGCGGAAGCAATTTTAGGTAATTTAAACCCCTTTTTGTAGATGTGTTAATGTCCTTATGTTTAAATTTGTATTCAGGTATGTTTTTTTTAAATCCCCTGTATGATAAATTGGACAGAGTGGTCAACACCAGGGGCATTTCCTTAGATTATGTGCACGAATGCATTGATACGTGTACTTTGTGCACATAATTTTCTTTTCTTTTTTTCCTTGTTGAAGTATTGTGTATGTTTTGTGTAAGATTGAATGCACTGTACAATGCGAGATAACCCTGTCGTTTTGTAGCCCCATGTCCATCACAGTAAGATCCCCTGATATAGACCAAGTAACTCCCCTTGACGAATGCAACGTGAGTAGTAATAAAGCCAGTCAGACTCTATGCAGCTCTCCTTGGTTGTTCATCTGGTTTTTTCCTACCTGGCGGAACAAAACATGGTGTCAGAAGTGGGATAGATGCAGCAGTAAATCTACAGCAAGTAAGTGCTCATCGAGCTATAAACCCATTACCGATCCGTTGACCCCTTTACATTTTGCCGCCAACAACGTTGCCGAATCACTTGTAAATTCTGAGGACATTAATCCGTCAGATCAGGTACCGTGGCAGACCCCTCTCACAAGCTCTCAAAGCGGCGGGAGGACTGGCACGTAGTTTAGTGGTACGTACACAATCCCCACACAAGAATAGGCAATACGTGGTTCAGTGATACGTACAAGGAAACATGGCATCTCAGCAACAAAATCCGGTTATGGATTGGTCTGCAACCAACCTCCATGCCGAATGGAAGCGTTTCAAACAACATGCGGAATTGATGTTTCTGGGGCCTCTGCACAGCCATACAGAGGAGAGAAAAGCTGCATTCCTGCAAATCTGGGTGGGAGACAGAGGACGTGAGATCCTAAACTCATGGAACCTTTTAGCCGAGGAAACCAAAGTACTGAACACATTGTACGCCAAGTTTGAACAACATCTCCAACCCAGAAAAAACGCAGTATTTGCACGATACATTTTTCATGAGAGAAAACAGCGACAGGATGAAACCTTTGACTCTTTTGTAACGGACCTCAGAAATCTAGCCAAGGAGTGCGCATATGACAAACCCGAAGAGATGGTCAGGGACCGGATTGTGTCAGGCATATCGTCCCAGGATCTGCGGGAGAAGCTACTGACTGAAGGAGATAACCTTACCATGGTCAAAGCCATAGATATCGCCAACTGCCATGAGACAACCAGACAGCACCTCAGGTCTATGGCCAGCAAGACCAATGAAAATGTCGACGCAATCAGCAAACCACCGGTGCACAGACAGCCCCAGCAACAGTGGCAACGCGGCCAAGGCAACAGGCCTCAACAAAACCACCCTGAAGCCAACGACTGTCGGAACTGTGGAAGAAAACACAGGAGAAGAGAGTGCCCTGCTTTTGGCCAAACGTGCAATCACTGTAAGAAGAAAAACCACTGGGCCACAGTATGCCTGACCAAGAAACGAGAGCAGAACTACACACAGGCAATCCACACTGTGGAAGAAGAGGAAGAGGGCGAACCACCTCTGTATGTATCCACGATATCAAGCACAGCCGATCTTCCGGACGTCGCCTACGCAGATATCATCATCAACGCAAACGATACAGTGCGTTTTAAAATAGACACTGGGGCACAAGTCAATGTCATCCCATTGCCCACACACAACAAGATGTCAGAACCACCACCAATGCAGACTTGCAAAGACAACTTAGTGGGCTACACTGGGCAACCAATTAAACTCGCCGGCTTTTGCCACCTGACAGGAACGTTCAAAGGGCACACGTACACCGGCAGATTCTACATTGCTGACACCCCTTCCCAACCAGTCCTTGGTCTCCAAGCGTCCCTGAAACTCCAACTCATGAAGCTGATTCTCTCAGTTACCACCACTCCAGCTAGCAAAGGGTCAATCCTTCAAGAATACAAGGAACTGTTCTCAGGACTAGGCTCCCTGGAAGGCAAAATCACCCTCCATCTCAAGCCAGACGCCATTCCGATCGTCCACCCACCAAGGCGCGTTCCGCACGCACTCAAGAATAAGCTGAAAGAGGAACTGACAAAGATGGAGGGCAATGGTGTCATCACCAAAGTCACTGAGCCAACAGACTGGGTAAACTCGCTCGTCGTGGTAGAAAAACCCAACGGAAAACTACGAATCTGTCTAGATCCCAAAGACCTGAACACTGCGATAAAACGCCCCCACTACCCCATGCCAACACTGGAGGATGCGCTTGCCAAAATGGCTGGTGCCAAGTACTTCAGCACATTAGATGCCCAGTCAGGATACTGGCAGCTCCAACTAGATGAACAGTCCTCGTACCTTACCACCTTTAACACCCCATTTGGGCGCTACAGGTTCAACAGACTCCCCTTTGGCATCAATAGCTCGCAAGATGACTTCCAGAGAAAAATGGACGAAATCTTCGAGGACCTACCCGGGGTAACTGCCCTGATTGACGACATCATTGTCAGTGGGAAGACCATCGAAGAGCATGACAAGAACCTGCGAGCAGCACTCAACAGGGCCGCTGCAAGAAATCTGAAGCTGAACCCAGACAAGCTCATTGTGGGGAGACGAGAAGTGAAATACTTTGGCCATATTATTTCGGCAGAGGGACTGAAACCCGACCCCTCCAAGATACGGGCAATCCAAGACATGGCCCCACCAGCAGACAAAAAGGAGCTACAAATGATCATGGGAATGATCACCTATCTGGCAAAATTCGCAACCGAACCTCTCAGAACTCACAAAACCGATCCGGGACCTTCTCAAAGAAGATGCAGAGTTCACCTGGGATACGCCACAACAACAAGCCCTCGAAGAGACGAAGCGAACCATTCTCAGCCAACCAGTACTCGCTTTCTTCCAGCCAGGGGAACCCGTCACACTACAAGTGGATGCCAGCAAGAATGGGTTAGGCGCAGTAATCCTCCAAAGTGGCAGGCCAATAGCCTTCGCTTCGAAAAGCTTGAGTCAATCAGAGCAGCAGTACGCACAGATAGAGAAGGAACTGTACGCAATACTGTTTGGGTGCAAGCGTTTCCACCAGTACATATACGGCAATGAAATCACTGTCCAAACTGACCACAAGCCGCTTGAAAGCATTACAAAGAAACCTCTCAGCGCAGCACCAGCCCGGTTGCAACGCATGCTACTCCAGCTGCAGAAGTACAACCTCCGGATCATTCATGTTCCCGGCAAGGAAATCCCTGTGGCAGACACACTGTCCAGGAAATATCTGCCAGCAGAGCCAGAAGACGAAATGCTCAAAGACCTTGACGTCCAAGTCCACACTATCATTTCCAACATGCCTGTATCCGACAGAAAGATGCAACAAATCCAAGCAGCCACCCAGAACGACCCCCAAATGCAGGACCTGAAGAGTGCCATACAAGATGGATGGCCCCGATATCGCCAGAACTGCAAGGAAAGCATCGCTGATTTCTGGAACTTCCGTGACGAACTGGCCATAGTTGATGGCGTAATCTTCAAAGGGAGCAAGATACTGATCCCTCCCCCTCTACGCCCCGAAATGCTGGACACAATACATTCAGGGCACTTTGGGATTGAAAAGACACAACAGCGTGCAAGGGAGATCCTCTTCTGGCCCGGCATGACAACTCAGATTTATAACAAAGTTGCGGCCTGCCCCATCTGCGCACCCACAAGACCCTCAAATCCCAAAGAACCCATGATACCCCATGAAATACCATCCCGTCCATGGCAGAAGGTAGCCACTGACCTCTTCACATGGGACAACAAACAGTATCTCATCACTGTGGACTACTACAGCCGCTTCCTAGAAGTAGACGAGCTGACCAGCACCACCTCCAGTGCCATCATCCGCAGGCTGGCCGTCCACTTTGCCAGACATGGCATACCCGAGGTCGTCATCAGTGATAACGGCCCACAGTTTTCTGCGGAAGAGTTCACCAACTTTGCATCAACCTGGGATTTCAAACACACCACTAGCAGCCCAGGCTATCCCCAGTCAAATGGTCTCGCTGAGAAATCGGTGCAGACAATGAAGAACATCCTGAGCAGAGCAAAAGCAGAAGGCAAAAACCCCCTACTCAGCCTCCTCGAGTACAGGAGTACCCCGGTAGATGGGCTGAAATCCCCAGCGCAACTTTTAATGGGCCGCCAGTTACGGTCCGTCCTACCCACTGCCGCACAGCAGCTCGATCCAACGACGGTTGACCCAACCACAGTCATCTCCAGAAGACAACTGCAGGCCGACCAGAAGCAGTATTATGACCGCACTGCTCACACTCTGCCAACTCTCAAAAACGGGGAACAAATCTACGCACAACTAACCAAGGGTGACACGTGGAAACCAGCGACAGTTGTGGGGCCAACTGACAGCCCCAGATCGTTCCGCATCCAGACACCTGAAGGTCACCAGTTCCGGAGGAATCGCCGTTTTTTGCGCCAATCCTGTCAGACGCCACCACCCAAGACAGTACAACCCAGCAAGGTCGAACCTCCAGAGCAACTTCCTGAAGTGCCTCTCCCCACGCCTTGCCAAGATGTTCCCATCACCCCTCCGATGGAGACTTACGTGACCCGGAGCGGCCGAAACGTGAATCCACCAGAGAAGCTAAACCTGTAAGGTGTGACCAGACACGCCTAATAAAGACTCAGGCTGTGCCTGTAGGGCGCGACCAGCCCGCATCGCAATGTACTAGCATCAGTATTATATCCACTACTGGAGACATAGCGAAAATAGCCTTATCTACCTTTCGTTACATTTTGTTTTCTTCTTCCTTTTTCTGTTTTGTCTTTTTATGTTTTCCTTGGCAATTTTTTTTTATAGGAAGGGGGATGTAAGATTGAATGCACTGTACAATGCGAGATAACCCTGTCGTTTTGTAGCCCCATGTCCATCACAGTAAGATCCCCTGATATAGACCAAGTAACTCCCCTTGACGAATGCAACGTGAGTAGTAATAAAGCCAGTCAGACTCTATGCAGCTCTCCTTGGTTGTTCATCTGGTTTTTTCCTACCTGGCGGAACAAAACATTTTGAAATGGTTGTAGCCCTGATATGGCTCCATGCAGTATGCTGGGCTTTAAACAAAAATAACTAACAATATGCTTTATTTCTGTTCTGCTTCTGAACAGATAAATATAAATTGTGAAGGGTGTGGCTCCAGCACGTTGTCTACCAGCATCTTGCATTGTCAACAATGCTAGCGAAGCAAAAACTTAAAAATTTGATTCCCTCACCCTGTCCACCAGCTTCCTGCAGGAAACTGGTGGACAGGGTGGGAGAGTTGAAGGGTTAAGTTCTTGCTGTTGGTGGATAGACTGTGGGAATCAGAGGGTTAAATAGTAAATGTTGACTTCCAATCAGAATGTAAAAAAAAAAAAAAAAAGAAAAAGAAAATCCCCCAAAACAAACAAACAACAACAACAACAACAAAAACACACATACACCCACACACATACAAGGAAAAAAAAAAAAAAAAAAAAAAAGAAAATCCCCCAAAACAAACAAACAACAACAACAACAACAAAAACACACATACACCCACACACATACAAGGAAAAAAAAAAAAAAAAAAAAAAAAGAAAATCCCCCAAAACAAACAAACAACAACAACAACAACAAAAACACACATACACCCACACACATACAAGGAAAAAAAAAAAAAAAAAAAAAAGAAAATCCCCCAAAACAAACAAACAACAACAACAACAACAAAAACACACATACACCCACACACATACAAGGAAAAAAAAAAAAAAAAAAAAAAAAGAAAATCCCCCAAAACAAACAAACAACAACAACAACAACAAAAACACACATACACCCACACACATACAAGGAAAAAAAAAAAAAAAAAAAAAAAAGAAAATCCCCCAAAACAAACAAACAACAACAACAACAACAAAAACACACATACACCCACACACATACAAGAAAAAAAAAAAAAAAAAAAAAAAAAGAAAATCCCCCAAAACAAACAAACAACAACAACAACAACAAAAACACACATACACCCACACACATACAAGGAAAAAAAAAAAAAAAAAAAAAAGAAAATCCCCCAAAACAAACAAACAACAACAACAACAACAAAAACACACATACACCCACACACATACAAGGAAAAAAAAAAAAAAAAAAAAAAAGAAAATCCCCCAAAACAAACAAACAACAACAACAACAACAAAAACACACATACACCCACACACATACAAGGAAAAAAAAAAAAAAAAAAAAGAAAATCCCCCAAAACAAACAAACAACAACAACAACAAAAACACACATACACCCACACACATACAAGGAAAAAAAAAAAAAAAAAAAAAAAATAAATCGAAACAAAAATCTCAACACAAATCTATACAGAGTGGAAAAGGAAGGGACAAAAATGGATCGTGCTGCATTTTGGCAACATGATCTTTGGAGGAAGACTACCCTAATTTATCAGCAGTGCAACATGATGGTGTCTGTATTTCTCAAGAAATCAGGATATGTAAAAAAAAAATTAAGCGTTAAGTACAGCTGGGTCACACAGTCTCCAACAATCCATAATGTAACTCCAGAGCATCATCACCATCATCCCCGTTCTCATCATCACAATAATAATGTGACAGATGGTAGCAGATTCTGTTGCCTTTCATGCCGGGTGGATCATGGTGATCTTGGTTTCAGTGGGTTTGGAGGTGTGTTGGAGAGCGAAAATGAGCTGAAATGTGGATAGTGACACAGAAGATGCACAAAATTGGGCAGCATGCACCCCGAAAACAAACAAACAACCCCCCCCCCTCCCCAAAACAGAAACAACCCCTACCAAAATAAAAATAAAAATAGAAATAAAAATGAAAATAAAAAAAGGAAAAGAAAAAGAAAAACTAAGGAAACAAACAAATTAAAAAAAAAAACACCAACAACAACAACCAACCAAACAAATGAATGACCAACCAACCAACCAGCTAACCAACCAACCAACCAACCAACCAACCAACCACCAACCAACGAAACCAACCAACCAACAACCCTCCCCACCCCACACCTACCATATTTAGAGTACATGGAAAAGGGAGAAATTCAGCACATGTTAACCATGATATTGATTATTACAGATTGCAGAAGGTAGAAGAAGACATCATCTGCAAAGGGATCAAGTTGATAATAGTGGACTCTGTAGCGTCACTGGTGCGAAAAGAGTACAGTAACGTGCAGGGTGGTCTGATGCGACGCACTGACTTTCTGGCTTCTGAGGCGGCCCTGCTCAAGTACATTGCGGAAACGTTCAACATACCTGTAAGTTTTGACTGTAGATGTATGCTGTGTTCCTGCTCTTGTCTTTCTCCCTGTAAGCTGCAAGTTCCGGCCCCTGTTTCATGTGTTCCAGCCTCTGTGTGTGTGTGTCTGTATGATTATGATGATGATGATGATAAAGGTAATGATGATGATGATGATGATGACAACAACAACATTAATGATGATGATGATGATGATGATGATGATAATGTAGGACTAGGAGAGGTGAGATGGAGTGGAGCAAGCATGATAACATCATGCAAGCACAAAATTATATATTGTGGAGGGGACACACATGAAAGAGGGGAAGGCATCATAACGGACAATCACAAGTCAAAGTCCATCAAAGGATACTGGGCTATATCAAATAGCATTTTACTGGTTAGATTGGAGGGCAAGCCTTTGATACCCAAATCGTCCGAGTATGTGCACAAATATCTGCAAATACTAAGGAAGAAATTGACAACTTCTGTGTAGAGTTAGAGACAGCCAAGGCTCAAAACCAGTCACAGGACGTTACAATAATAATGGGAGATTGTAATGTAAAGTGGGACAAAAGTATATGACGTAGTTGGATCTCATGGCCTTGGCACAAGAAATGAAGGGGGAGAGAAACTTGTTGAGTGGGCACAAGTAAAAGTGAATTCATATTGGGAAACACTTGGTTTGAGCAAACTAAAAGAAGACAATGGACATGGATGACTCCAGGAGACAGCACAAGAAATCCTCATAAATAAGTGATTTAGAAATTCTTCATGGAAGACATTGGGGACAATGAGGAACAACAGACAAATTTGAAAAACTCAGTAAATAAAGCTCGTGAAGATATCCCTAGAGTTCAGAGAAAAGCAAAGAAGAACTGGATGAAAAAAGAAAGTTTAGGCTTGATGGATGAACGAAGGAAAGTAAAGGGAAAAGAGGAAGAATACAGAAAGATAGATAAGGAAAATGGGAATAAGTGCACTTGGTTTGAAACCAATTCCAAAGAAACAGAAGACCAATACAAAGCAGGCCCAAAGTTTCGGTACAGAAATATTTTTGTAGAAATTGCTCACAGAAAAAAAAAGACATCCACATTAATTGGTTGTTTAAAATCAAAAGATGGTACGATTGTTATGGAAAAGAAACAAGATATTAGTTAGATGGGGAGAGTTCACTGAAGACGGTGACAGAAAGGAGGAACACATCATTAGAAAGAATTTAAAGGATCAGCAATAATAAAGATGAAGTTAGAGCAGTGCTGAAAAAGACGAATATATAGAAATGATTGAGGCTCTAGATGAATTGCCTTTTTTTCCTTTCTTCCACTGTTGTAACAGTTTGTTTGTTTTTGTTTTTAAAGCATGTCACTTGTCAAGATTGGCTCATAAGCATTTTAAGAAAAGAATTGTTTTTATCTTGTGATTTTATAATAATGTGTTTTTGTTTTTGTATGTGGTGTTGAAGATGGAGCATGAGGAGTGGGGAGATATTTTTGTGTGGTATTTGTCTCTGTGCAGTTTAACATGGTGTGTCTGTGTGTATGTGTGTTCGTGTGTGTGTCTGTATGTGTGTGCGCGCGCATGTGCTCATGTTTGTGTGTGCGTTTATTCATGTTTTAATGCATCTGAATTGTGTGTACGGTGTGCCCTGCGGTACTTCTATTGAGGGGAGACCATCAAGAGTTTCCCTATTAACTATTGCTGAATATGGTGTACACCGTGCTTGCCTCCCTTCGACCATACATTAGCGCAAACACGTTATTTTTCTTCTTTTATTTTTTTGAGCCTCTGGAATCTCGGGCAAATATGCTCGATTTATTTACTGTACCTTCTCCGTATCAGTGTGCAGGAATCTTCTGGCATGGCAGTGTCATTTAGTTTTGCTCCAAATACTGCTTGATATATTTAGTAGCATACATTGTCAGCTACAGTATACTTGTACTAATGCTATCATAGAAGAAGAAGAAGCAGAAAAATGAGAGGAAGACATGAGATAATTAAAATATAATAAGAATATAATAATATTTGAATAAGTAGAATGATATAAGTGAAAGATAAATTAGGTTCAATTTCAGTAACATCTCTGCACTTGGTATAAATTCCATACATTAGGCATTGATTCCACTGATGCTTGATGATGGACAAGATCCAAACTGACGAAGGCTTAAAGCCTGAAACTTGCACATAAGTCCGATGCTTCTAAAAGATAATGAAAGTGTGTATATATGTATGTAAAAAAGAATATGTATGCATGTGGATTTAAATTTTTTTAGGAGAGGGTAGGTAGTTGTACATTTCAGTGGATAGTGTTCTTCTTTTGAAAATAGAAATCAGGCTTACCTTAGATAAGATGTGATATGATGTGATATGTTTGTGTATGTGTGTGTATGTATGTGTGTGTGTGTGTGTGTGTGTGTATGTGTGTGTGTGTGTGTGTGTGTGTTTGTGTGTATGTGTGTGTGTGTTGTGTGTGTGTGTGAGTGTGTGAGTGTAATAGTGATAGGGAGAGTGTGTGTTTGCGTATGTGTGTGTTTGTGTGTGTGTGTGTGTGTTGTGCTGACGCATAACATTCACATACATATTGATACATTGATACAAGCACCTGTGTGTCTGGGTGTATGTTACGTACGTACAATGAACACAAGCATCATATGCATCTATACGCAGTGCCAGTAGAAGGGAGAGCATCACAAAAATTCCCGCTGACTTTAGCAGAATGTTTGCATAAACAGCAGTTGCCTCCCTTCGACCGCTTGTTCGCGCAGGAGCCACCTTTTCATTTTGTGACCTTTTCATGGTTGTACTCAAGCTTCTCGAATCATTGAAGCCAGGACAAGTGTGTTGTCGTTGTGCTGGTTATGTTGGATTTCTGTCTGTCTGTCTGTCTGTCTGTCCCTCTCTGTCTCCCTCTCTTTCTCTCTTTATGCGTCTGTATCTGTCTGTCTCTGTATCTGTCTCTATTTGTTTCTCTGTCGGTCTGTCTGCCTCCCTCCCTCCCTTCCCTCTCTCGGTTTACTTAGCTTAAATTCTAAAGACAGAAACAATCAAACACACACACACACACACACACACACACACACACACACGGGAAAAAATCAAATTAGACTTTGGAGCTGGGCGTTTATTCAAGAGGAATTCATAGCACTCTGCAATTCCATATGCGCTCTACTCAGTCTGCCAGCAATTATATGGCAGACACTTTGAGCTTGTGCAAAATCCTATGCACTGACGAGGTCCTGAAATGGGGAAAGGGATGCGGAAACAGAAAGAGACCTATAATAAAACACAAGCTGACACCCCCGAAATGGTTGGAACTTAACCCTTTGACTCCCGCACCCTATCCACCAATGGCAAAAGTTTAACCCTTTGATTCTCTCACCCTCAGAGAGTTAAGTTTTTGCAGTTCGTGGATAGGGTGCCGGAGTCAAAGGGTTAATAAACAGCTGTTAGCAATCGTAGCAAGACACTCTGGTGAGAAAGCTGGACAGCAGAAGGTCCTCACAGGAGCCCCCCTCAGAGTCCCCCCCTCCACCTCTGCCTTCCCTAACCTGCCTTTGCTAAGATGGTTGATAATGCAGAATGCTAGTGGACAGGATGCAGGAGTCAAAGGGTTAATTAAGGTGGACTGCGAACAGGCCAGTTGATATGCTGCTGGCTGGGATTGAACTTGAGACACGTGAGATCATGAGTGCAAGGCTCTGTCGACAGTTTCAGTTTCAGGTTCAGTTTCTCAAGATGATGTCTGTGCGCTCAGGACAAATTCCATATGCACTAACATCACAGTCGCCATATGATGGAGAAGATCCAGAATTATCATGACACAAACCTTAAGCCTGCACATAAACCCATGAGCTGGCAAGGTCCTGAGGCCCTACCTAGACTGTGTTTTACCTAGTTTATGTTTTGTAAAATATGGGTATTTCTTATACACTTGTGACAGGCTTCCTTTGTCAATAGAGGAAGCCAGCACGATGAATGTAACAACTATTCAAGGTGGAACCCAGAGCACCAATGCCTCGCCACTCTCCAGACAATCACCTTCCAAGCTCCTGACGCCACACGATAGTTATTTCATCAAACAAAGGAGGGGTGGGGGTGGGGGGGGGGCTGTCCATGCGCTGTATGACCCATTCGGACCTAGTCATGAGTTACCTTGTTTACAAACCGAATGGCAAGGTGGGGAGATGATAAATCCCGGGACATAACGACATCTGGGGAAATGATACATCCTGGGACATAGCCAGGGGAGATGATAAATCCTGGGACATAGCGACATCTGGAATGATAATTCCTGGGACATGGCCACGTCTGGGGACATAATTCCCGGGACATAGCCACATGTGGGGAAATGATAATTCCTGGGACATAAGCACATCTGGGGAAATGATAATTCCTGGGACATAGCCACATCTGGGTAGATGATAATTCCCGGGACATAGCCACATCTGGGTAGATGATAATTCCCGGGACATAGCCACATCTGGGGACATGATAATTCCTGGGACATAGCCACATCTGTGGAGATGATAAATCCCGGGACATAGCCACATCTGGGTAGATGATAATTCCCGGGACATAGCCACATCTGGGGACATGATAATTCCTGGACATAGCCACATCTTTGTCATGTATTTTCCCTGAGTTCACACACCTTCAGAAAAGGATGCTGCCTTCTGAATAAGCCATCCACATCTTCCCCTTTCTCTCTCTCTCTCTCACTCCCTTTCTCCCCCTCTCTCCCTCCCCACCTCGCTTCCCCTTTCAGCCTGATTCACATGTCTTGAGTGTCAGTTATTGTTGTTGTTATCAGTGCCACGCCGTTTTTTTCACAAACAGTGATGGCAGCATGGGCTGATGTTAGGGTTTTACAAGGCTTGTAATCTACAGATTTGGTTGGGAGAAGATTTTAAGGGGTAGGGGTGGGGGATGGGGGGGGGGAGTAGAAGAGGGAGAAGAGGGGAAGTGAAAGAAAAGAAGAGAGAGGGGGGAGAGAGAGAGAGGAGAGGGAGAGAGAGAGAGAGGAAGAGAAGAGACAGAGAGAGGGAAAAGAGAGAGAGAGAGAGAGAGAGAGAGAGAAGAGGGGAAGAGAAAGAAAAGAGACAGAGAGAGGGAAAAGAGAGAGAGAGAGAGACAGAGAGAGAGAGAGAGAGAGAGAGAGGAGAGAGCGAGAGAGAGAGAGAGGGAGAGAGGGACAAGAGGGGAAGAGAAAGAAAAGAGACAGAGAGGGATGAGAGAGAGAGAGAGAGAGAGAGAGAGAGGGGGGGGGAGGGGAGGCTGTATGTGCGCGTGTTCGCACAAAATGTTTTATTTGCCATAGGCCTAGTCGTCAAGTGATCGACACAGAGAGCAAGCACGTGCGCACGTGTGCACATATTTACACACCTGCAAGCACATATTCTTAACTATCAGTTGCCTGCACACACATACGCAAAACACATACACACACACAGACACACCTCTACCTCTCAGTCACTCACTCTACAACAAATAACTAAACAGTTGTCCCCCCCCCCCCCCCCCAGCATTCGATCTATCCTGACCCCTACTTCATCCCCATCCCCATCCCCCACCTCCCCAGCCCCAAAGTCTGCTCACGTCACAACCACTTTAACAACTGAAAAACCTTCCGAGGAAATTTCCGTCAGTGATTGTATCGTCACTCAAAAATAATACTGGCACTACCCTCACCTATTAGCTAATTACTTGCACCTTCACCACCACCATCACTCATCATCATCAATCATCATCTATCATCATCATCGAGTCTCATAGTCGTTGTCGTCATCATAATCATCATCATCATCATCATATCATCATCATCATCAACACCACCAGCACGATCACCACTACCACCACCATCTCATCACATATGTATCGTCGTCGTCGTCGTCTGTCGTCGTCGTCGTCGTCGTCGTCGTCGTCGTCGTCGTCGTCATCATCATCATCATCATCTATCATCATCATGCACAATACCTCACTATCAATCACCACCATCACTAATACCACCACTACTATCACGAACCATCACCATCTACCATAACCACCGACCGTTTCCACAACTACCGTTGCCACTACAACCAAACCACCACCACCACCACCACGAACCATACCATCACCTCCATCACTCCACACCACCACATCATCATGACCATCAGCCACTACCACAACCATCACTACCACCAAAACCACCACCACCACCACAACCAATACCTTCACCTCTGCCACCACCACCACACCATCATGACCACAGCCACCACCACACACCCACCACCACCACCACCCACTACACCATCACCACCATTGTTACACACATCGTTATGACCATCAGCCATCGCCACAACCACCACCACACAACGCCATGGCCACCACTACCAACAACAACAACAACAACTAACATACCATCATCACCACCACCACCACCACCACCACCACAGCAACACCATATCCATCCCCCCCACCCCCCACCACCACCACCACCACCACCACCACCTCCTCCCCCCACCCTACCTCCACACACACCATCAATCACAACAACAAATCAACTCCATCCAAATCAGCAACGAGCAATATGACCACCTCAACCACACTATCCACATCAGACACTCCTCGACACAACAGCTCATACCTCAGGCTACCATACAATGGCTGATCTCTACATCCATTATCCGTTTATACTTGTTTTTAAAATTATGATCTACTGTCCCACTCAGTCACCAGGCACAATTAACACTATGTGTTTCTCTAAATATCAGTTCCTGTACACCAGGCTACTACACAATGCTACTTTGTTTTTTTAAAATACAGTCTTCTATACCACCAGGTCTACCTCTCTAACATCCATTTTATCCTGTTTACTTTGTTTTTTAAAATATAGTCTTTTACCACTAGGCTCCCTACACAATGTGTACTTTGTTATTTAAAAAAGTACTCTTGTTACCACCAGGCTACCCTAACAATAGTGTACTTTGTTATTTTAAAATATAGTCTTCTGTACCACCAGGCTACCCTACACAATAGTGTACTTTGTTTTTTAAAATATAGTCTTCTTACCACAGGCTACCCTACACAATAGTGTACTTTGTTATTTAAAATACAATCTTCTGTACCACCAGGCTACCCTACACAATAGTGTACTTTGTTTTTTAAAATACAGTCTTCTGTACCACCAGGCTACCCTACACAATAGGTACTTTGTTTTTTAAAATACAGTCTTCTGTACCACCAGGCTACCCTACACAATAGCGTACTTTGTTTTTTAAAATACAGTCTTTTGTACCACCAGGCTACCCTACACAATAGGGTACTTTGTTTTTTAAAATACGTCTTCTGTACCACCAGGCTACCCTACACAATAGCGTACTTTGTTTTTTAAAATACAGTCTTCTGTACCACCAGGCTACCCTACACAATGGGTACTTTGTTTTTTAAAATACAGTCTTCTGTACCACCAGGCTACCTACACAATAGCGTTCTTTGTTATTTAAAATACGATCTTCTTACCACCAGGCTACCCTACACAATAGCGTACTTTGTTTTTTAAAATACAATCTTCTATACCACCAGGCTAAAAGCTTTATAAAATACATCTCTACCCCAGCTACTAAATACTACTTGTATAAAAACATTCTTACCACAGCTCTACACATACGTATTGTATTAAAACAATTTCTATACCCATCTACCAACTTTTATTTAAAATACATTCTACCACAGACCCTACACATGCTACTTTATAATATCTCTAACAGATCTACCATCGTCTTTTTATAAACATCTTCGTACACACACGCGTACTACTACAACCCGTTCTCGTACTACCCATCTGTCCTTGTTTTAATATTTTTTCAAATACATCTTCCCTACGGCCCTCTCCCACTCCCTCCACCTCACCTCTCCCCTATCGCCAGACTCCGTATCTGCCGACTGTCTTGTCCGATGCTCTCTCAAGAGCAATCGTGTTTCATACTGTTTCAGACCGTGGGAAAATTTTGGCAAAGAGGCCCCCGTGTGTTGCCTAGCGAAGATGTTGTCTGTTTGTTGTTGTTTGCTTTGTGTGTGTGTGTTGTGTGGTGTGTGTGTGTGTGTGTGTGTGTGTGTGTTGTGATGTGTGTGTGTGTTGTGTGTAGCTTGCTTGAGGTAGGTGCTACAGTCGATCAAAATGGCGGCATCGTGAACCAATGCCATCACAACGACCGCTGTTACAACCACCACTACCACCATCTTTACCATCACCATCATCACTACCACCACCGCTAACCACCATTTTCCTAAATGTCTCAGTTATCACCACCATCACAAACGACAACAGCAGCAACTACTGCCATATCACTAACACCGCCACCATCAGCAACAACCACTACCATCATCATTACGTAAAACTACCACCATCAGCAGCTAACATCACCAGCACCGCTTCAACCATCACCGCCATCATAATGACCATCAACCACCACACATTCACCACAACAACCTCCACCACTACAACCACCACCACCACCACTCACCACTACAGCCACCACCACCTCCATCACCACCACCCATAATGACCATCAACCACCATAGCACTCATCACCACCACCACCACCATCATCGTCATAATGACTATCAACCACCACAAATTCACCACTTGAACCACCACCACCACCATGATCATCTCAACCACCACGGCATCCCCCCCCCCACCACCACCACCGCCACCGCCACCGCCACCGCCACCACCACCACACCATCATCATAATGGTCATCAACCACCACAAATTCACCACTTTAACCGTCACCATCATCACCAGCATCATCATAATGACCATTATCAACCACCACACATTCACCCCTTTAACCACTACCACCACCACCATCATCATGACATCAACCACCACCGTATTCACCACAACCAACCACCACCACAACCAACCACCACCACAACCACCACTCCCCTTTTCTATCTCACATCGTAAATGCCAGAAGCCCAATGTTTAGCCAGCCATGTTATCCTGGCACTGTGCTGCGGGGCGATGTTTACAGGCTTCCAGGGCATTAATCAACAAGTTCTTTACTACCGGAGACACTCGTGGTTCATATACATACATACACACACACACACACACACCCATCTCCTCCGTATCTGTGCCATTCGCCCTGCACCCTCTTCCCCACCCCTTCTCCCCCTCTCCCTCCCTAACCTCTTTGCTTGCCAAGCTGTTGTCTGATGTTCTCTCAGGAGATATCCTGTGTCATACTGTTTTCAGAACCGTGGGAAAATCTGGTCGAGAAACTCATGTGTGTTGTTTGGCAAAGGCGGGAGTTTTTTTTCTTCTTCTTTTCCCCTCGCTGCGCTTTTGCTGGGCCGGGTGGTACTGGTACAGCCAGTGGGTAAAGATGTTCCTTATTTCTGCAGTCTTTGAGTGCAACGGTTTATGGGTGCAAGACCTACGGTATCGATAGTACAAGCGAGTGCAGTGGCTTGTGCACTATGCAGATTTCTACACGCTTGAGTGCGACAAGTTAGTGGGTACAGATGTACGCACTCTTCAGTACCTGCAGAGAAGCTGTGAACCAGACTCCCTGGTGTAATTTATTATATTGATGGCTTAAAGATGCTGATTATTTCTTTTTTAGAGGGGTGGGGCGGTGTTCCGCCAGATCATCAACACGCTGTTCAGTTCAGTCAGCCCCCTCTGCAGCCTGTCTCCGCTCGGAGGGAAATCACTTTGTTATAATATATAATTGTATATGATATACTCTCTATAATTTTCCATTGCTTTTATTCTTGCTTTTATTGCTTTTATTCTTTCTCCCCATTTTCGCCATGCGTGTGTGGTGTGTGTGTGTATGTGTGTGTGTGTGTGTGTGTGTGTGTGTGTGTGTGTGTGTGTGTGTGTGCGTGCGTACGTGCGTGCGTGCGTGCGTGTGTGTCTGTTTCAGCGCTTAGATTTGATTTTGTCGAGATTTTGCGCTATATAAATATTGTAATTATTATTAATTATTATTACTTATTACAAACTCTATACTGATTTGGTAGGTAGACAAAATAAAAAGTGGAGAAATTTAGAGAACTGTCTTCAAGATAATAAGATTTTCGGGATTGAATTAGAAAAGAAAAACAAACAAAAACAAACAAACAAAAAAATCCCAGATCACTGAAGCAATTAATCTGTAAAATGGAACTGCAAGTCCTTTTTTTTCTTATTTTTTTTTTATAGTGAATCAATAAATGTTTGATTTCCATTTGAAAGGTCTTGGGTTCAATCTTCCAAGACACCTCTGCGTGATGGGTAAACGATGGAGATTTCTCCAAACTCCTAGGTCATTATATGTGCAGAGGCAGAGTGTGTACACGTATACAGAATATCAAATACACGTGCTAAAGATCCTGTAAGTCATGTCAGGCTTACGGAAACATGGGGTATACCGAAGACAGAATATGCAGACTGTCCCCAAGCAACGTACCACATGCACAGTCTCGGCAAACCAACGTGCATACAGAAAGCAACAAGTAAAGACGAAACGGAAGAAAAGGGAAAAAGTTCAGTTCACTTAAAGCACCCTGGCATTGTTAAAAAAAAGTGGTCGATTAATAGTAGAAAAATTGTGATAAAAATAAAACAAACAAACAAACAAACAAACAAACAAACAAACAAACAAAAATGCAAGGATGGCGAGGAAGAACAACGCTGACAGTACAATAATATCAACAAGGGACATGGCAGTAATGTTTGGGTCTAGGAAGTCACAGCAGGTATTTCAGCCTTAGCTCCTTATATTGTAAAAGAACCGTGCTGCATTCAGTCATAATTCCTGGATGCCCTTCTGTCGTCGCCACTTCCCCACCACCCCTTATTTTCTCAGTATTTGTCATTCACCTGGGTTCGAACTCGCACATCACCGTCCCAGTTGGTTAGGCGTCTCAAGGCCAGATCACTCTTAGCTTTCTGGCACTTGTTGTACATAGGGGATTTTTAAGCCGTGTGAAGTTCACTTTTATTCTTCCTCGACCAGATCCACCTGGAACAGCTGTTTCTGCCATTATCTTTAGGGCTCTGGTTCTCTTCGTCCTGGAAATCATGATGCCATAGATGTGCCCTCTGACCCCCTTGATCCAACCTCAGTGGTGAAGACTTTGGCGTGGGAGCCATATTTTTCAAGTTGCTAGCTTGACTGGCATATTTCAAGTCTGGCTTGGAAGCCATATTTCCACAAGTTTCTTTCTATCTATCTCCATTCCTCCAGCATGTTGGAACTAAGTCTTACTCTTTTCATTTATTATGTTTGTAGTAACATGTGATATCAATTGTGGGTGTTTTTGCCTGCTTTGTTGGGTTTTCTGAGTTTTTTCCCCTTAGTTTGCTTTGGTTCTTTTTTGTTGTTATTGTTTTCTTTCACCTAATGTGCTAAGGATATGATCGTAGTGTTTTCAGCTTTTCTCTTCATTTTTTTTTTTTTTTATTGTTTCTTGTTGGTTTGAATTTCACAAGTTGCCCGTATTTGAGCCAATAGTGTGTTAATTGTTTTTGGGGAGGACTAACATAAGCCATTGCTTGATGCCCTGCCCATGCTTTGCTGTATTTATGACTCTTCTTTTCTTGAATAAAATTCTGTTTAAACCAAATTTCTTTCTAGACTGGCATACTTTTTAATCATATACGTAATTTATATGGACTGCTACCATCTTACTTTTCTAACAACTGAACAACTGGAGTCTAGGGTGCTCCTCCTCCTCGTCCTCCTTCTTCATACGCTGTTCACATAGTTAAACCACGTCTGGCAGCAAATGTGATCGCAGTGGACGAACGTCATTGTCATCTGATGTGGATGACCGTGTAGACGTTTGTGTTGTATTGCATAGCACCATGGTTGTTTTCTTTTCTTTCTTTTTTTTTTTTTTTTAGAAAATGCCTGCATGCCTGGTACCTCTGATTTCAGCTCTTTTGGTTTTCTCTAGAGACATCCTTTATGGTGAGCTTGCCACAGGGCAGAAAAACATTGGCTGCCCACAGCTGAGATACAAAGGCGTTTGCAAACGTGACATGAAGGCGCTGGAGATCAACACTGAGTCCTGGGAGGACCTCGCAGACGACCGCAACAGCTGGAGAACCACTCTCAAGAAACAGCTGCGGATTGGTGAGGACAAACTGTCAGCTGCTGCAGCAGAAAAGCGAGTCCGCAGAAAAGGGATGACAGCCAACAGACCAGCATCAGCATACACATGCGACCGCTGCGACAGAGACTGCCTCTCTCGCATTGGTCTCTACAGTCACAGGCGACGCTGCTTGGACCAAGCAGACAGCCTGTATAGACATTAGAACGGATGTACTTTGTCCATGGTCAGCCATGACCGAGGGAGGCCTACAGGTTTTCTCTACGGGTTACCCGGCCCTCAGCTCATGGCCAAAAGACCTACCCTGTCAGCGCAGGGGACTAAGATTTCTGGTGTCCCTTAACCCCCTGATTTTTCCGTCATAGTACACGTCAGCGATTTTCTGTCTGTGGCCTTGCCAAGTGACACCCCGCCTGTCCTGATTGCAGGCAATCCAATTGTCCGCGAATTCGCGGATATCCGCGAAAGGGAAAAAAAAAAAAAGTTCCTTGAAAGTATGGAGAACCGGGACTGGGATCACCAAAACTATTCAAAACAAGCCGTAAGCGCATGCGCGGGTTTACTTTTGCAACTGTCCGCGAGATTTGCGCATCCTCTTTCACAAGCGTCACTCTCTTGTGTTCCGTCGACGCATTGAAATATGAGTATACGTAGGCCTAAAAAATCGCTGGAAATGGGACTGGCTGCAGGAAGTGTACGAAGGCAATAATTTCGCTCGTTTCTTCGAGAAACTGAAGATCGCCGGTAAAGCATACTGCAAACTTTGCCGCTTGGAAATCAATTACAAGTCCAGCGGTAAACGAGCACTGCCACACTGGTTGATCACCTGAAAGGAAAGCAGCGCAACGACAGGCTCAGGACATCAAACGAAAATTTTCGTTTGTCAGATGAGGCAAAAGAGTGAGGAAAAGTTGCATGCTTTGTTCATTGTTAACAATGCTTGTGCCCTTTTTTTCTTTTATTGAAATACTTGATTATCTTTCACCAGAGGGGGTTAAATTTCCATTTACTAGACTAAAATGCTTCAACTTCTAGGGGCGTTGCCCCCAGACCCCACCAGGGGCTCTGCCCCTGGGCTCCGCCAAGGGGCCTCTGCAGCCCTCTTGACCCCCGGAATTTTTTCCTTGAAACACAGTGTTGCTTGAATGGGTTGCCTGTGATTGTAACCATCACCAGTCGGCCCAGGACTGCTTAATAGTCCAGGTAAGCCTGGTTTATTTCGTGGCTTACCTCCTAGCTTGGATGTCGGTACGCGGTACGCTAACCTTTTTGGCTAGATGACAAGAACGTTAACTTGTCAGTAGTGGAGTGTTTGGCCTCAGTGGATAAAGTTTCCGCCCTTGGACGCGAGAAACTCGGGTTCGATTCCTGGTTGAACAAGGAATTTTCTGTTCCACCCTGCATTGGACTTTGACTGGAGGTATGGGTGCTAGTCCTTCGAGTGGAAAGATAAATCATGGTTCTGTTTGTAGCACCAACTAAGCGCATGATAGGAGATCCCATGGCGATGAAAAAGTTATATGGGCAAACATTCTACAGAAAAATCCGCTCTTGTAAACAAAAATGCACACACACAAGGCAAGAGTGAAACATTGGTGCCATGCAATGGTGACGTGTTTTTCCCTGGGACAGCGACTCGAAGTTTACTCGGAAAAATGATCTTGTGATAGAGACAGAAGGACTCCTATCCGATCTATTTCTTTCAGACAATTTGGCCAACACAAGGTCACAAAGAAAACCCTTTTGGTTTCAGTTTCAGTTTGTCAGGATGGTGTTTTCACGCTAGGAATAAATTCCATATGTACTGTGATAAGACCCAAATTGATCACGGTATAAACCCTATTCATGGGCATAGGCTTTAAGCGTTGGCAAGGTCTTGGTGGACAGAAATAAAAAACATATGGGCGAAAAAAAAATCTAATCCCCTTCCTCACGCCATCCGAACATTTCTCACTCCCCTCCCACCCAGACAGTGTAAGTGAAGGGGGTGGGGTGAGGGATTAGGTTGACAGGACCTTGCAGATGGTAGGTTTTTTTCTTTCCTGTCTTTTATCTTTCAGAGTGTAGACAGTCAGTACATCCCCACAGACCAGTGAAAGCCAGGGGATGGGGAAGGGATAGAGAAGCAAATGTATGGACTATCTGGTGTCTGGCACATAAACACGGAGGGATTAGCCGCAGTCTACGCGTACACACAACAGTTAGTTAACGCAGTGGCCTTCCAGTCTGCCTGCACGATTGTCACTACTGGGGAACTCTTGCTATGTGCAGGCGGGTCTCCCGTCTATCCAGAACTTGTGAATGAAGGGGTTTTGCCATTGCTGCCCCATACCGCTATTTCCCCACGAAGCTCATGGGAGCCATAGATGTCATGTCGCCTTAAGGCCACCCGTCAGAGGAGACAGTGCACTGTGCCAGTCTGATCCAACTTGCTAAGGTGCCCGACTGAGTGAGACACCGGTAAGAAGACCCCTACCTTGTCCTTTCCAGGATATCCTCCATGACTCACTGACAACACAGACCCCAACTGAATTTGTTGTAGGCATGGACGTGGTAAAAGGAAACCGAAACTGAGGTCACCACGAGATGAAGGCATGAAGGGCCACAGAATCTGGAACAGTTAGTTTTTATGCTCTGATGATTGGCATTACTTATGATAATAGGGAGATGATCATGAAACTATGTAACAGCGCTGTGTTTAGCACTTACGTTCATAATACATCACGACATCAGCGAAATCCAAGAGAAACAGAAACTTGCAGTATTCGTCAGAAAATTTGAGAAACACCCTCTAGTCTTTCCGATGAGCCCAAGGCATGCTATGTGAAATTTATTGTAGAATCTATTTCAGTGGACAAACTCAACACGAAGGCCTGTCCACTATCTACCTTTACATTTTGTGATGTGACTAGAGATAGACCTAGTGGCTGTGATTCACCGTCTGTCTCTATAACCATCACCCTGGTGAGATTCATGTAGTCCTATGTGTAGAGAAACCGTGAAAGGCTACCTCTAACTTGGTCCTGGGGTGACCATCTCCAAGCCAGCGGGTTGCAGGTGGTGAATAGCTGTTAGCTATGGAAATTAGCTACTGGATGAATAAGGCTTTGCCTGGATGAATAAGGGGTCCCACACCAACTGGTGATGGTTTTTATCAGGATAGTGCAGGGGTGGCATTCTGCAAGGCCACACTTGGAAAATACCGTACATTATGTTCTATGGGATACGTCACGATACGTCCCAGGTTCGACAAGTCCCAGATTCGATATGTCCCAGGTTTGGTACGTCCCATTCTGATATGTCCCAGGTTTGGTACGTCCCATGTCTGATGTGTCTCAGGTTTGGTACGTCCCATGTCTGATATGTCCCAGGTTTGGTACGTCCCATGTCTGATGTGTCTCAGGTTTGGTACGTCCCATGTCTGATATGTCCCAGGTTCGATACGTGCCTGGTTCAATACGTCCCAGGTCTGGTACGTCCCATGTCTGATATGTCCCAGGTTTGGTACGTTCCATGTCTGATATGCCCCAGGTTCGATACGTGCCTGGTTCGATACCTCCCAGGTTTGTACGTCCCATGTCTGACATGTCCCAGGTTTGGTACGTCCCATGTCTGATATGTCCCAGGTTTGGTACGTCCCATGTCTGACATGTCCCAGGTTTGGTACGTCCCATGTCTGACATGTCCCAGGTTTGGTACGTCCCATGTCTGATATGTCCCAGGTTTGATACGTCCCTGGTTCGATACCTCCCAGGTTTGGTGCATCCCAGATTCGATACATCTCAGGTTCGATACATCTCAGGTTTGGTATGTCCCAGGTTCGATACATCCTAGGTTCAATATATCCCAGGTTCAATACATCTCTGGCTTAGATAGCATTGAACGTTAATTAAAGACAACGGCAGTCCAACAATTAGAAGAAATGATAATTTACGAATTTCGTGTTCTAAGACTCACAGAAATTCTCTCTTTTTTTCTTCAATGGGGATGGAGGCGTGAGGCATGAATGGTGATTTTTTTTTAAACATCTAGTTCTGTCTTTTTTATTCGGTGGAAGAGGGGGGGGGGGAGTAAGGGCTGCAGTGGAGGGGCAAGGGAATGGAGGGAGGGAGAGGGGGGGGGACAGACGGAAAAGCCGGGTCTATCAGGTTTCTGTCAGATAAACACAGAGGGATTAACAGTGAAAACAACGCACATGTCACCGTGGAGAAAGGCGGGAAGCAGGGGTTTTCAGCGCCATACATTACTATGAACACACTGCTGGCAACAACATCTCCTGGTGATTACTGTGGGAGATTCCCTTACTCAGACAGGGATCACTGGAAATTTCGTCGGCAAATTCCATTTTACGCCTTAATTGCCGTTCTTCCCTAAGCAGTGCAATTATTCAGTGTTTACATTTAAGGTTTTCATCAACGGTAATAAGAATTATAATCTGTCCTGTGTTTGTGGGCATGATGTATGTTCCTGGCTTTTTTGTTTTGGTCTTTTTCGGTTTTAAGTCTTTTTTTCCTGTGTTTTTCTTTCATAGTTCAAATTAGCGTCCTGTGGCGCGTGGATTCTGCAAGGGTTTAATCGCTTCAAGTAAACTTTATCATCTCTCAGTGAAAACTTACACGATGGTCATTATGCATTCATTTTGGAGAAGAAGAAAAAAAGAATTAAGTGGCAATAATTTGTGATATTAAGACATTGAACATGAACAACATTCGCACAGAATTTTTAGTGTAAAATACGTAATTATCATTGTAATATACACACGCGCGCGCGCGTGTATACACACGCACACACA
>CM060308.1:6904482-6919482 GCA_030674185.1 Monoplex corrugatus | reverse complement strand
TCACAGAAATCGCTGCATGTACATGTAATATGCAGTCTAACATTGAAAATTGAAAAATCACGTATGCTCTAAAGTGGTTACCTCCATCAAATGACGAGATAAACATGAAGACTTGATGAATCTACTTCAGAAAGTGCAAAATGAAGTTGGAATTCCTAGAATGGCACGGAGCAGTGAGCATTATCAATCTACAAAAACTCACGTGGATCTAATGTCCCAGACACGCTGGTATTAACGGAAATGAACGTGCCGACAAACTTGCAACAAATGCCACAACAACAGAAATTCTGCATCTTGAAAGTGTGAAGTTCTGAGGTACTTAAAATCATATTTTCAGTAACAAACTTTTAGTCATCCTACCATCAATCGTATTATTCGAAAGGAACATCAGAGAAAGTGACCAAAAATCCACATGAAAGGAAAACAAGAGGCATAACCAGTACAACAAGTATTGGTATTATATCAAAAGTAACATTGCGCTGACTTCTGCAGCATAGAACGGAAAATGTTTGGGCTTTTCTGATTTAGAGACCAAAGAAATTCAAAGAATGGGAACAACAGTTGGAGGGATGGTGAAGACGACTGTGGTGTTCAGAGCGTGATTTGTTGTTGTTGTGGTGATGGTTTTTCTGTCTTTCATTCTATCTTTCTTTCTGTCTTTCTTTCTATCTTTCTTTCTATCTTTCTTTCTTTCTATCTTTTTTTTCTATCTTTCTTTCTATCTTTCTTTCTTTCTATCTTTCTTTCTGTCTTTCTTTCTATCTTTCTTTCTGCCTTTCTTTCTGTCTTTTTCTGTCTTTCTTTCTGTCTTTCTTTCTGTCTTTCTTTCTGTCTTTCTTTCTGTCTTTCTTTCTGTCTTTCTTTCTATCTTTCTTTCTGTCTTTCTTTCTATCTTTCTTTCTGTCTTTCTTTCTGTCTTTTTCTGTCTTTCTTTCTGTCTTTCTTTCTGTCTTTCTTTCTGTCTTTCTTTCTGTCTTTCTTTCTGTCTTTCTTTCTATCTTTCTTTCTGTCTTTCTTTCTGTCTTTCTTTCTATCTTTCTTTCTGTCTTTTTTTCTATCTTTCTTTCTGTCTTTCTTTCTATCTTTCTTTCTGCCTTTCTTTCTGTCTTTCTTTCTATCTTTCTTTCTGTCTTTCTTTCTGTCTTTCTTTCTGTCTTTCTTTCTGTCTTTCTTTCTATCTTTCTTTCTGTCTTTCTTTCTATCTTTCTTTCTGTCTTTCTTTCTGTCTTTCTTTCTGTCTTTCTTTCTGTCTTTCTTTCTGTCTTTTTTTCTATCTTTCTTTCTGTCTTTCTTTCTGTCTTTCTTTCTGTCTTTCTTTCTGTCTTTCTTTCTGTCTTTCTTTCTGTCTTTCTTTCTATCTTTCTTTCTGTCTTTTTTTCTATCTTTCTTTCTGTCTTTCTTTCTGTCTTTCTTTCTGTCTTTCTTTCTGTCTTTCTTTCTGTCTTTCTTTCTGTCTTTCTTTCTATCTTTCTTTCTGTCTTTCTTTCTGTCTTTTTTTCTATCTTTCTTTCTGTCTTTCTTTCTATCTTTCTTTCTATCTTTCTTTCTGTCTTTCTTTCTATCTTTCTTTCTGTCTTTCTTTCTGTCTTTCTTTCTGTCTTTTTTCTGTCTTTCTTTCTGTCTTTCTTTCTGTCTTTCTTTCTGTCTTTCTTTCTGTCTTTTTTTCTGTCTTTCTTTCTATCTTTCTTTCTGTCTTTCTTTCTATCTTTCTTTCTGTCTTTATTTCTTTCTGTCTTTCTTTCTATCTTTCTTTCTGTCTTTTTTTCTGTCTTTTTTTCTATCTTTCTTTCTGTCTTTCTTTCTGTCTTTCTTTCTGTCTTTCTTTCTGTCTTTCTTTCTGTCTTTATTTCTTTCTGTCTTTCTTTCTGTCTTTCTTTCTGTCTTTCTTTCTGTCTTTCTTTCTGTCTTTCTTTCTGTCTTTTTTTCTATCTTTCTTTCTGTCTTTTTTTCTATCTTTCTTTCTGTCTTTCTTTCTGTCTTTCTTTCTGTCTTTCTTTCTGTCTTTCTTTCTATCTTTCTTTCTATCTTTCTTTCTGTCTTTCTTTCTATCTTTCTTTCTGTCTTTATTTCTTTTTGATTTGTGGTGGAGGGTGGGCTGGTGGAGTTCAGACGATGGAGACGATAAATTGTTATCAGTGAGCGGATGGAGGCTATGTGTCGTATTGTTCGAGGTTGGATTTCTGTGATGTGGCTTTGTGGTGTCAGAAGCCTGCTCAATAGAAGGGAGAAAAGAAATATCGGGAACAAAGCTGACATGGGGACTTCGCGGGAAGTTACACCTCTTTTTTCTGTATTCATTCGCCTGTTCAAATGAGCCGTGACATGGCGCATTCAGACAGCAGTAGACACGTGCTTTTCTCATCGCGCACCCCCCCCCCCCACCCCCGCCACCTTCCTTATCCCATCTCTATCATTCTAGCCTAGTCCTTTTGAATCCATTTACTTCAAAACACTAACTTTGACGAGTGAGGAAATCATTGCCAAAGGGACTTAGCTTTTGTATCTTTGGTTTCTAAGACTGGACCTGCAAGTTGGGGTGGGAGTGGGGGGGGGTCAGAAACGGTCGGTGGTGGGGGGGGGGAGGCAACCTAAAAGAAAAACAAATAAAAAACCAAGGTCTTTGGTTTCGTGCCTGCCTCCTTTGTGACAACCTTGTCTAATGACTTATGCTGGTGCTGGTATGCTGATGCTGTCTGTGAATGAGGTGATGACAGGGACCCCGTCTGCAGAAGTCATTGTGGCACTGGCTCTGCGGTTTTGGCGTTCCCAGGCGTCACACTCGACTGATTTCAATCAACATTAGGCGCTAAAAGACAAATTGCTGGAGTGGAAAAGGATCTCTTCTCGAGACTTTAAGTGATGACCTTTTCTCTGTGACCTCTCTCCCATGATGACCTTTTTTCTGTGACTTCTCTCCCGTGATGACCTTTTCTCTCTGACCTCTCTCCTGTGATGACCTTTTCCTCTCTGATCTCTCTCCCGTGATGACCTTTTCTCTGTGACCTCTCTCCCATGATGACCTTTTTTCTGTGACCTCTCTCCCATGATGACCTTTTCTCTGTGACCTCTCTCCCGTGATGACCTTTTCTCTCTGACCTCTCTCCCATGATGATTTTTTTTCTGTGACCTCTCTCCCTTGATGACCTTTTCTCTCTGACCTCTCTCTCTCTCCCGTGATGACCTTTTCTCTCTGACCTCTCTCCCGTTTTGACCTTTTCTCTCTGACCTCTCTTCCATGTCCCATCAGATCAATCACACTAACAGATTTTTGATAGTGATTGAAATACTCAGTATCATCATCATCATCATCATCAAGTGCCCTGCCACATGGTGTTGGCGATCATGGCCCTCTATATGCATCTATCCCTTGTTGCCGCAAGCACATCTTCCACCTTCTCTGTCCTCAGCCACTCTGCAAGTCCGTCCAATATTTTTTCTACTCAGTATCAGAACTTAGTTTGTATTGTTGAAATGTTTACTGATTTCTGTGTTGTTTGTATACGATGTAGACCCTCTTTTGGCAAGGGCTGGATGTGAAAAAGCACACCCATTACTTATTTCTCACCCTCATAAATACAAAATTGTTCTTGTTCTTGTTCTCATCTATCTTTCCTTTTGAAGCAGTTTTGGAGAGGGTGGTGGTTCTGTGTGGATAAAGCTAGTTTAATCACCATTTGTCTTTGTGTGACTTTGAACAAAGAACAGAAATTTGATGATGATGGTGGTGCTGCTGCTGCTTCTGATGGTGACGATGTGATAATGATAATTATGATGATGTGATGTACTGTTGTGCTGACGATGTGATATGATAATTATGATGATATGATGGTGCTGCTGCTGCTGACGATGTGATAATGATAATTATTATGATGATGATGGTGCTGCTGCTGATGTGACGATGTGATGATGATAATGATGATGATGATAATGAGCTCTATTACTACTACTGTTTCATTACTTTTTTTATCTGTTGAATCTTGCAAAAAATCGGATTTTTATATAAGCACTTTCGATATACTATTGTGCACACAGGTCTCATACAATGATGCAAATGTTGCACAAGGAATGATAAGTGTGGATTATGAATTGTAAAGTATATAAAATGAACGAACGAATGTACCAATAAACAAATGAACAAACAAACAAATAAACCAACAAACAGTCAGTCAAAGAACAAACAAACAACAAAAACAAACAAACAAACAACAACAAACAACAAACAACAAACAAAAACGAACGAACGAACAAACAAACGAACGAACGATCAAACGAACAACATCAACCATCCATCCAACCAACCACAACCAACCAACAACCAACCAACCAACAACAACCAACAACCAACTAACTAACTGACTGATGACTAACTAACTAACTAACCAACTAATTAACCAACTAACTAACTAACAAGCAAGCAGTAAACAACAAGCAAGCAAGCAAGCAAGCAAGCAACTAATTGACTGACTAACTAACTGCTAACTGACAACTAACTAACTAACCTAACTAACTAACTAACTAACTAACTTACTACTAACTAACTAACTAACTAACTAACTAAGTAACTAACTAACTAACTAACTAACTAACTAAGTAACTAACACTAACTAACTAACTGAACTAACTGACTAACTAAGCTAACTAACTAACTAACTAGAACTAACTAACTAACTAACTAACTAACTAAACTAACTAACTAACTAACTAACTAAACTAACTAACTAACAACAAACAACAATAACTAAGCAAGCAAACAAGCAAGCAAGCAAGCAAACAAGCAAGCAACAACCAACCAAAAATAAACAACCTAATGTGGAACACCTGGACAGACAGCAGAATCTTACTTTGTTTACGTCGAACGTCAGCGCTGTGCACAGATAATATGATTATAGTATCTTTTGAAACACATAGTCAACATCTTTCTTTACTGTTTTCCAAGTTGTTTAGAGTTATGGCCAGTCTGATGAGTTTCCAGGTTAATTTCTTCCCGTCAACATGCTCCTTCTCCACCCACACCTGAATGTTCAGTCATTAGGACTTGAAGGAGGAGATCAAACAAGAATCGTAAACAAAAACAATGACGACGACGACAACAACAACAACAACAACAACAACAACAACAGCAACAACGACAACAGCAACAGGAGCAGCGGCAGCAGCAGCAGCATCAACAGCAGCAGCAGCATCACAGCAACAGCAGCATCAACAGCAGCAGCAACAGCAACAGCAGCATCAACAGCAGCAGCAGCAGCAGCATCAACAGCAACAGCAGCAGCAACAGCAGCATCAACAGCAGCATCAACAGCAGCATCAACAGCAGCATCAACAGCAGCATCAACAGCAGCATCACAGCAACAGCAGCATCAACAGCAGCATCAACAGCAGCATCAACAGCAGCATCAACAGCAACAGCAGCAGCAGCAACAGCAGCATCAACAGCGCATCAACAGCAGCATCAACAGAACAGTAGCAGCAACAGCAGCATCAACAGCAGCATCAACAGCAGCATCAACAGCAGCAGCAGCATCAACAGCAACAGCAGCATCACAGCAGCAGCAGCAGCATCAACAGCAACAGCAGCAACAACAAACAGCATCAACAGCAGCATCAACAGCAGCAGATCAACAGCAACAGCGATCACAGCGCAGCAGCAGCAGCAGCATCAACAGCAGCATCAACAGCAGCATCAACAAGCACAGAGCACAACAACAACACAATCAGCCAAGCAACCAACCAACCAAAGCAAAAAAAAAAATCTCAGAGAGAGAGAGAGAGAGAAGAGAGAGTGTGTATGTGTGTGTGTGTGTGAGAGAGAGAGAGAGAGAGAGAGGGGGGGAATATAGAATGTTATGTTGTTGTAACAATGTATTATTTTTTCAAAGATGGCAGGTGCAGGGAAGGGGGGAATAAAAAAAGAAAACAATCAGAACACAGAGAGAGCGAGAAAAGAAGAGAGAGAGAGAGAGAGAGAGAGGAGAGAGAGAGAGAGAGAGAGAGAGAATGTGTGTGTGTGTGTGTGTATATATATATGTGGTATGTGTGTGTGAGAGAGAGAGAGAGAGAAGAGAGAGAGTGTGTGAGAGAGAGAGTGTGTATACATGTGTGTGTGTGTGTGTGTGTGTGTGTGTGTGTGTGTGTGTGAGAGAGAGAGAGAGATAGAGAGGGAGAAGAGAGAGAGAGGAAGGAAATATAGAATGTTAGGCTGTTGTAACAATGTCTTTTCATTTCAAAAATGGCAGGTACAGGGGAAGGGTGAGAATAAAAAGAAAAAGAGAACAAAGAGAGAGAGAGAGAGAGAGAGAGAGAGAGAGAGAGAGAGAGAGAGAGAGAGAGGGGAGAGAGAGAGAGAGAGAGAGAGAGAGAGGCACGTGGAGGAAGGTGACGGCAGGGGAAACTAATCACCATATAATTGTTGATGTAAGATCTTTCTAATGGCCAGGGAAGCCGCGGAGTTTGTTTAGTGGCGCTGCAGAGTGTATTGATAATGGAAGCGTTTTTCTGTGGGGGTTATACATAGACACCAAAGGTTTACCAGAAAGGAGTTTGTCTGGCTGCACATTCTGTCTTCAGGTTTCTTCAAGTCTCGCCAGCTCGTCTGTGTGGCTGACAGCACTAAGGTTTCCCAGAGAAAGAAGAAGGCAATGTCAAAATAATGAGAATGTTGGGGGTGTAGTGCCTAGCAGAAGAAAAGTGATTGGTAAATAAACAGAGAAAGCAAGAGGGTCAAACCGTATGAACAGTATTTCTCTGGCCGTTGAACACTTTTAACCCTTTGACTCCCGCCCCTATTCACTCGGTGCGAAAACTTAACCCTTTGACTCCCTCACCCTATCCACCAGCTTCAGGAAGCTGGTGAAAAGGGTGAGGGAATCAAAGGGTTAAGTTCTTGTTTTGATAGTGTGGTTGAGAATGCAGGATGCCGGTGGACAGGGTGCAGGGGTCAAAGGGTTTGGACAGGGTGCAGGTGTCAAAGGGTTAACTACCATTATTGTGGCTTTTCTGGAACGGTGTTTCAGGAAACAACGTCTCAGACTTCTGGCGCTTCATAAGTCTGATTATTGTCAAAAACCAGGAGATCAAGACCGTAGACAACTTCTGCTACTTGGGCCGTACAGTGAAAAGTAATGTCTCTGTTGATGCTGAGGTGGCGCTGGGCATCTTGGGCAAAGTTAGCTCCGCCTTTAATAATTAACCCTCAACTCCCGCACCCTATCCACCAACAGCAAAAACTTCATCCTTTGATTCCCTCATCCTATCCATCAGCTTCCTGCGGGAAGTCGGTGGATGGGTTGAGGGAATCAAAGGGTTAAGGTTTTGCTTTGTTAACATAGTTGACAATACAGGATGCTGATGGACAGACTGCGGGAGTCAAAGGGTTAAAATGTTGACCAAGAGGTTGTGGTCAGATCATGTCATCAGGCTCGCCACATGATTTCTTTGTTGCTGAGCTGTAGTGTTTAGCTTCTTTGTCGTACTACTGTGAAACCTGTACTACCTGCCAACGGTACATTTAACAACTAGTTCTGTCAAAGATGTTTGTGCAAAATGTGCAACATCGTGGCAAAATCCAATTCTGAAGAAGTGTGGCCTGTCTAGTACAGAGTTACTACTCATTGAATGCCAGCTTCGCTGGAAAGGACACGTTCCTATGAAGAACAACTGCGTTTCAAAGATTTTTGTATACGGAGAGATGAAGCTAGGATACCGTGACTAGAGAAAATCGCCAAAGCAATAAAGGATATTCTGAAAGCCAAAGCAATAAAGGATATTCTAAAAGCCAAAGCAATAAAGGATATTCTGAAAGCCAAAGCAATAAAGGATATTCTGAAAGCCAAAGCAATAAAGGATATTCTGAAAGCCAAAGCAATAAAGGATATTTCTGAAAGCCAAAGCAATAAGGATATTCTAAAAGCCAAAGCAATAAAGGATATTCTGAAAGCCAAAGCAATAAAGGATATTCTGGAAAGCCAAAGCAATAAAGGATATTCTGAAAGCAAAGCAATAAAGGATATTCTGAAAGCCAAAGCAATAAAGGATATTCTAAAAGCCAGCCTCCTCATGTGCTATTCAACAGAAGAGGGACTGGCAGAAACAGAACCCATGGTCACAAGACTCCGAAGAACGTGTGCCTTCAGGATCGGTCTTGTGCCCCACGGGAAGACGCACACCAGTTGTTGAGGGCTAGTGTACGTAAGAAAACAAACAAGACAGTCTTTAAGGAGGCAGATACGAGAAGATCATTAATGAAGAAGATTAGGAACAGACAAGCAACATTTTATAGGACATTTTGTGAAGAAAGAAAAATTAGAGCATCTGGTCACAACAGGAAAGCTGGAGGGAAAGAGAACACAAGGTAGACCCAGGGAGAAAATATTGGATGGACCTGCATGGTGGCTTAGGACGGAGGAGGATGGGACAAGGGATAGATTCGTATGGAGGGCCATGATCGCCAACGCCATGCGGCCAGTGCACTTGATGATGACGATGATGATGATGATGATGATGATGATGAGTATACATACCAGTCTATCACTCCAATTCCTCCACTCCAGTGTTCTGGGAATTGGACCATGTAACCGCTGAATGATAGCAACAACCTGCATGAACCGGAAACACTTATGGCCTCCTTTGGCAGACAACCAGAGCCGTTTTGGCTTACACAGATAAAATAATGAGGTTGTTGTTGTCATTGGTGGTATTGGGAGTGTGGGGTGTGGAAATTCAACATTGACGTCAGTGAACAGTTAATCTATTTGAAGTTAGTATCTTTGTTGTTTTCTTACGAAATCATACCTGGGTTCTCAACATGACAAGCAGACTATCTAGCATAAACATGTCAATTAAGGGAAACGATTGAAAGAGAATTAGGGCAGGTCCTGACAAGGTACAAGCCTTGTGTTGTGCTTTATAGGTCACACGTAAAACGTCAGAAATGCTTCAAATAACGCTTCATCCTTTGTTTCTTGTTCAGTTCCAGACACATGTGCAACAGGCAAACTATGTTTCCAAGGTAATGCTTACTCTTGGCATTCTTTCTTTGTAGATGCCCACTGTGCCTAGCCTGCGGTATGTTATTCATTCATTCCTTGCCCCATTCATTTCTGTCTGCTGTGTGTGTAATGTTCCTTCACTAATTGTCAGTTCTAGCTTAACACTTTTCACGACACTTAATGGGTTTTGTGTCTGATGATGAAAAGTGGGTAAGCAGTGCGTTGTGCGTGCGTGCGTGCGTGCGTGCGTGTTGTGTGTGTGTGTGTGTGTGTGTGTGTGTGTGTGTGTGTGTGTGTGTGTGTGTGTGTGTGTGTGTGTGTGTGTGTGTGTAATTTCCACATACACCAACGTTTCGTGGGAACAGGGATGTACGCGAAATGCAGTAGAATAGAAGAGGTACCATTGAAGTTTCGTTTCAGGAATGAATATTGTACAAGGATCGTTGAATAATGGGGGAACAACATTTGTGAGATCTGTATCGCAGGAAATGTCGGAATTGATGAGATTGTCATTTGATAGGTCAGGTACAGCGAATCTTGAGTTATCTTCCAGTGGTATGATCGTTTTGATGAATATTGTTGTAAATAAGCGGCTTTGACTAATATTGTAACTAAGGGGTATTTTTTTTGCGCACAAATTGTCTTCTTGTCACAACATCTCCGCCGTTTTCATTGTATTGCTGTCAGATTGCTTTTTCTGGTTTCCAGAGAATAACCACACCCCGAATTATTCCACTGCAGTCCTACTACCAGGAATGGTCCTCAGGGGTCATTTAACGCTTCTTTAAGGTCACCTAGCAGAGGAGATTGAATTGCTGTCAAGCTACTTAAGCGGAACGTCAACAGTGCCTGTTTTAACACACACATACACACGTGTATATATATATATATATATATATATATATATATATATATATATATATATTTTAATATTATGTGTGTGTGTGTGTGTGTGTGTGTGTGTGTGTGTGTGTGTATGTGTGTGTGTGTGTGTGTGTGTGTGTGTGTGTGTGTGTGTGTGTGTGTGTGTGTGTGTGTGTATGTGTGTATGTTTGTGTGCATGCATATTATTTCGCGTACGATCTTATTCCTTCGATGGATTAGTATATGTAAATATTACACTGACACGACTAAATCTGAGAAGAAAACATTTTGGAGCAAATCTGAAAAGAAGATATTTTGGAGCATTCTGGGAGATTTTTGAGCAGCTCTGAATTGGAAATATTTTTGAGCAAATCTGAGAGGAAGACATTTTCTAGTAACTCTGAGAGGGAAATATTTTGTAGTGAATCTTAGACGGAGACATTTTGGAGAAAATCTGAGAGGGCGGGAGCTCTTTTGGAGCAGATCTAAGAGGGAGGCATTTTTAAGCAAATCTGGAAGGGAGACATTTGCAGCAAATGAGAGAGGGAGACATTTTGGAGCGTAACACAGTGTTTCGTACCATATGATCTTCGTCACAGACTGACTGTTTCTAGCGTTTTGTCAGCGGCAATTAGTGACGAGGCTCTGTCCTTTCAACACATCCCCTGGCTGTTTGAGACAGCGAGCAGGAGAGAAACTTGAGGTTCTAGACTTGATTTTGGTGTTGACAGATATGCAAGGGAGGAGTGGCGAGTCGTGTGCTAAAATGGGGCAGTCGAGTGGGGAGAGGGGGAATAGGGAGGGGAGGAGTGCAGAAACACATGGGGAGGAAAGTGGGATGTATGATGTGGTTGATTGCCTGGGGCAGTTTTGAAGGGGGTGGAAGTCTCTGCTGGTGGATGCCAAGGAATTTAGAGTGGATCAGCATCGTTTACCTTTCAGTTCTTCGACTGAAAACGTTCGTCTTTGTCTGTCTGCCTTCTGTGCTGTCTGTATAACACTATGCTTCACTGTCTGGTATTTCTTTTACTTCTTTTCACTCTTTGTCTGTCTGTCCATCTCTGTCTGCCTCATAGTCGCTCACTTTAAATTCTCTCTGTCCTCTGTTCACACGTGACTTTAATTTTTTACTTTCCATGTGTCAAAGCCAGAACAAGATTGAGGCAGCCAAGATGTGGTTCTGAGAAGGATGTTGAGAGTTCCATGGACAGCAAAGAAAACAAACGAGACAGTCTTGATGGAGGCAGACACAAGTAGATCATTCATAAGGAAGATTAGGAAAAGGCAGGCAACATTCATAGGCCATTTTATGAGGAAAGGGGAATTGGAACACCTGGTCACAACGGGAAAGCTGGAGGGAAGGAGAGCACCGGTAGACCCAGGGAGAAGATACTAGACGGACTTGCAGAGTGGCTGAAGACAAGGAGGGCGGAAGAGATGCTTGAGGCAACAAGAGATAGAGACAGATAGAAGTCCATAATCGCCAACGCCATGCGGCAAGGCACCTGATGATGATGATGATGTGTCAATTCATCTTTGCCACCACAAGTTCACAAAAACAAAACAAAACAAACAGACAAACAACCCCCCCCAAATCAAACCAAAACAAAGAAAACAAAACACACGTAAAAACCACGAAGCAAAGCAAACCAAACCAAACCAAAACAAAAGAAAACAAAACACACGTAAAAACCACAAAGCAAAGCAAACCAAACCAAACCAAAACAAAAGAAAACAAAACACACGTAAAAACCACAAAGCAAAGCAAACCAAATCAAACCAAAACAAAAGAAAACAAAACACACGTAAAAACCACAAAGCAAAGCAAACCAAACCAAACCAAAACAAAAGAAAACAAAACACACGTAAAAACCACAAAGCAAAGCAAACCAAATCAAACCAAAACAAAAGAAAACAAAACACACGTAAAAACCACAAAGCAAAGCAAACCAAATCAAACCAAAACAAAAGAAAACAAAACACACGTAAAAACCACGAAGCAAAGCAAACCAAACCAAACCAAAACAAAAGAAAACAAAACACACGTAAAAACCACAAAGCAAAGCAAACCAAACCAAACCAAAACAAAAGAAAACAAAACACACGTAAAAACCACAAAGCAAAGCAAACCAAATCAAACCAAAACAAAAGAAAACAAAACACACGTAAAAACCACAAAGCAAAGCAAACCAAATCAAACCAAAACAAAAGAAAACAAAACACACGTAAAAACCACAAAGCAAAGCAAACCAAATCAAACCAAAACAAAAGAAAACAAAACACACGTAAAAACCACAAAGCAAAGCAAACCAAATCAAACCAAAACAAAAGAAAACAAAACACACGTAAAAACCACAAAGCAAAGCAAACCAAATCAAACCAAACAAAAGAAAACAAAACACACGTAAAAACCACAAAGCAAAGCAAACCAAATCAAACCAAAACAAAAGAAAACAAAACACACGTAAAAACCACAAAGCAAAGCAAACCAAATCAAACCAAAACAAAAGAAAACAAAACACACGTAAAAACCACAAAGCAAAGCAAACCAAATCAAACCAAAACAAAAGAAAACAAAACACACGTAAAAACCACAAAGCAAAGCAAACCAAATCAAACCAAAACAAAAGAAAACAAAACACACGTAAAAACCACAAAGCAAAGCAAACCAAATCAAACCAAAACAAACCAGAAGAAAACCCCGTTTGTAGGCGGAAAGACACGAATCTCCTCCCCCACTTGACCACCTGTCCTGTCCCCTTCCACCCAGACAGTAAGTGGAGAGTGAGGAGGTGTGGATTAGGATGCCACAAGACGTTTCAACAGACCCAGAGGCAAAGCCAGGGAGAGGGATATAAAGAGAGAAATGTTTCAACTATCCGGTGTCTAGCTGCCGAACATTACGGGATTAGCTGCAATCTACATACAATGCTTGTATCACGGTGCGTGGTAAAACGAGAAAGGAAGACCGGTTAACCCTTTGACTCCCGCACCTTGTCCACTAGCATCCTGCTTTGCCAACCATGCTAGCAAAGGAAAAACTTAACCCTTTGATTTCCTCGCCCTATCCACCAGGTTCTTGCAAGAAACTGGTGGATAGGATGAAGGGATCAAAGGGTTAAGTTTTCGCAGTTGGAGGATAGGGTGCGAGAGTCAAAGGGTTAAAGGAGTTGACCATTGTCGCCGTTGTATAGCACTACAGGCAGAAGTCTGTACCTGTAAATCCGTTTCACTTCCAGTTTCTCAAGATAACGTCTCTGCGCTAGGAATGAATGCCTGATGCATTGATGCCACTGATGCCCTGTGATGGGGAAGATCCAAAACAATCATGGCATGAGCTCTAAGCCTGCACATAAGCCTTGTGCGTTGGCATGGTCTTGAGGTCCTGTCTAGCGTAGTGGTTTTATGTCTTACAGTTGTAGCAGTCTGTCATTGGAACAATCATGGCTGCATTGTAGTGAAACGTGGATCTCAATTTGTAGTGAAAAAAAAAAACCACACCAAAAAGACACGAATCTCCTCCCCATTTGACCACTTGTCCTGTCCCCTCCCACCCAGACAGTAAGTGAAGAGTGTGGAGGCGTGGATTAGGATGCCACAAGACGTTTCAACAGACCAAGAGGCAAAACCAAGGAGAGGGATATAGAGAGAAATGTTTCAACTATCCGGTGTCCAACTGCTGAACTGAACATTACGGGATTATCCAAAACAAGCGCGACTGCCCGCGTTCAAGCAAACAAGGACCAGAAAAAACACGCGTATTTAATACAACAATACAAGACTGGCTCAAATTTTCTGCCAACTGGCCTTTGTCAAGCGTGAATGTAAGATCACAAACAAATACCAAATACAAAATCATGAGAAAAAGACTGAAACTTCCCTGCTGTTTCGGCCAGTGGGAGAAGAGGACTAAATTACGGGATTAACTGCAATCTACATACAATGCTTAAATCACGGCGTGTGGTAAAACGAGAAGGGAAAACAGAGTTGACCATTGTCGCCGTTGTACAGCACCACAGGTAGAAGTCTGTAGCAATAAATCAGCTTCAATTTCAGTTTCAGTTTCTCAAGAAAGGAATGAATTCCACATGTACTGACGTCACTGATGTCATGTGATGGAGAAGACCCAAAACAATCATGGCATAAGCCGTAAGCCTGTATGTAAGCCTTCCACTCTTCCAGTCCATCCTCCACCCCAGGAAAACAAAAAAACAAACAAACAAAGAAACAAACAAACAAAACACCGGTATGTCAACATGGTAAAGTGGTTAGCACAACAGTCTGTTAACTGGGAGGTCTGAGTTTGAATCCCATTAAGTCCAGAGAATGTTGATTTTTTTTACCTTGGACTGGCTCCTACGCCGAGTTGAGCATGTTATAAGGTAGTTGGAAAGACTCGGACCGCACAACTGAGTCTCATCCAATCTACGAATGTGTCATTGTAGGTGCAGTTCATATTTCCTGACCAACACAACGGGTGTTTGTATCTCTCGGGCCTGGCTGACGCAGGGATAGTTTATGAAGGGGAGTGCAGAGTGCAGCCATGTCGTGCAACCTCAACCTGAAATAAGACTGTGGCATTATTCTCGTTTAGCGTCATATTTTGAAAAATATTTCCCCTTATTCAGTGATTCTTCAATCCTGATGTCATGGTGACCTCGGTTTTGTTTTTTTCTGCCGCTTGGGTGCCCGAGGCAAGTTCACGTTGGGGTTTTTGGTGTCGGTGGTTTCTTAGGGCTGGGAAGGACAGGACCGAAGCCCTAGCTGCAGTGGCAGAAACAGCTGAAAAGAGGTCCAGCTGGATCTGGTCGAAGAGGAACAAAGTGAACTTCATTCGTATCATCAGCGCTTAGATTTGATTTTATCAGATTTTGCGCTATATAAATATTGTAATTTTATTATTATTATCATCATCAGGTGCCTGCCGCATGGCGTTGGCGATTATGGACTTCCATCTGTCTCTATCTCTGGTTGCCTCCAGCATCTCTTCCACCCTCCTTGTCTTCAGCCACTCTGCAAGTCCGTCTAGTATCTTCTCTCTGGGTCTACCCGGTGCTCTCCTTCCCTCCAGCTTTCCCGTTGTGACCAGGTGTTCCAATTCCCTTTTCCTCATAAAATGGCCTATGAATGTTGCCTGCCTTTTCCTAGT
>CM060308.1:6891982-6899482 GCA_030674185.1 Monoplex corrugatus | reverse complement strand
AAGGACAAGGATGCCTGTACCCCCATTGGCTACAGCGTTGGTTGCTGACCATCGGTGTATACACGTATCCATGCCTCCTGTGGGTACCTCTCAGCAATCATGGCCATTGGCTAAAAGAAATATGAACCTGAACCTGAAGCTTGGGCGATCCTACCAGTAGCCAAAGCTACCGCCAGCACGGCTGTAGGAGTCACTGAAGCACGCAGTCTCTCTGACGACAAGGTTGCTGTAAGTCAGGCGACATGGCCATCTGCAACTCCTCGATCATCAAGTTCTACGGAAGCGGGCAGAAACTGGAAATAGCGGCCACTTTGATCACCAGCTATGGTGGCATGAACATGTAGATATACTGTAGAAGGAAAGACGAAGTAATTCAGCTTGCATTAGTGATGGCAGGCTGCGGGAAAGAGCAGGTGTGTGTGTGTGTGTGTGTGTGTGTGTGTGTGTGTGTGTGTGTGTGTGTGTGTGTGTGTGTGTGTGTGTGTGTGTGTGTGTGTGTGTGTGTGTGTGTGTGAGAGAGAGAGAGAGAGGAGAGAGAGAGAGAGAGAGAGAGAGAGAGAGAGAGAGAGAGAGAGAGAGAGAGCCCATCCGATTTCCAAAGTCCGGGTCGGAAGATGGGGCTTTAAACGTTTGACTCGAGATTTGTGAACTCTGCCACCTCACTCCCCTACAATCCCAGGTTAGGGTCATGGCTCTACCTTGACCTTCACCTACCTTGGATGCAACTTGGTTAACGACAAAGACGTTGTCTACTTGTTTCCCAGAACCTTGCAAGCATGGGTTTGATGATCTCGATTTTTTTTGTATTGTTTATTTATATTTAAAGGGAGATAATTTAAAGCAGGCAACGGAACGACAGTACTAATTCAGAGCACTCCGGCAGTTCTAGTGATGTGAAAACTGATAGCCGAGGAAAAAATAAACATTTTTAATGGGGTCTTTTAGCTGCTCGTTCTGTTGACTTTTTCCCTTCAGCTCCTCTCTCTCCGTTCCTCCATTTTTCATTTACACAAACATGCAGAAACACAAACGCCTTCGCGTGTTGTGTGTGTGTGCGCGCGCGCGCGCACGCACGCACACACACACACACACACACACACACACACAACGCAGACACACGCACACAGACGCACACACAGACACAGAGACACACACAGAGACACACACAAACACATACACACACACACACGCAAACATACGGCGCGCTGGCCACACACACACACACACACACACATACATACACACACACACACACAACACACACACACACACACATATGCAGACACAGGCACACCGACGCACACACAGACAGAGACACACACAGACACATACACACACACACACGCAAACATACACGCGCGCTGGCACACACACACACACACACACACCACGCACGCACGCACGCACGCACGCACACACACACACACACACAAAGGCGCACACTTCTCAGTTTCCAACTGCCATTCGCTATTTCCGTGTTATTTTGTTATACGGAATGTCGCTTACCCAGCTTGTCTCATTCATGTGCTTGTTTTGCTTCTACAATATTTTCTTTTTCCTGCCATATGTTAGGTAGGACCTCAAGACCTTGCCAGTGCATAGTAATCATGCCATGAACATTTTGGATCTTCGTCATGACATGGCATCAGTGGCATCCGTGTATATGATATTTATTCCAAACGCGGAGACTTTGCCTTAAGAAACTGAAACTGAAACTGAAGTCTTTTCTAGCTTCATAGCTTTCAGTTTGTTCCAGATGCCATGGATGATGTATTTCGTTCACCATTTAATTAATGCGGTGAACATTTAAAACGTTCGTATTTTGTCCTCTTTTGACGCTTTTGCATACTTACTGGCCATATTGGCACGTAGGGCAGCAACGTAGATCCTCCATGTGTGTCTGGCCTGGGCCGGTCCTTGTATGGTACCCCAGGTGTGTTTCAGGGCCGTGAGGTTTCCTGCTGTTGGTCGCCAGACATTCCTGGGTCTTCGTCTCCAGTGTCTTCCTTCTGGTGTCCAGTGAAGGACAGTCAGGTGATGCTATTCTGCTCTCTTCTGACGAAGTGTCCAACCTATCTCCATAGTCTTTAATTTGTAGCGCTATGGAATGTCATCTTGTTCTCTCGGATGAAGTGCCCAATCTATTCCATAGTCTTTAATCTTTAGCTCTATGGAATGTTCTGTTCTCTCGGATGAAGTGTCCCAATCTATCTCCATAGTCTTTAATCTTTAATTCTATGGAATGTTCTGTTCTCTCGGATGAAGTGCCTGACACATCTGTGTAGTCTTTGATTTTTAACTGTATGGAAATGTGAACTGCTTAATAACGATTTAGGTGCTATAGGCCAGTTTTATTACGTTTTTGTGTTCATATTCATGCATTTGTTAACAAGAAACGTCACGAGGGTGTGGATGGGACCCGGAGCACCAATGCTCACCACTCTCCGACAATCACCTCCGAAGCTCCCGACGCCAGTCGTGCATTTGTATTCAGCTGCTTTTTTTTCAAATCGCCACCTGGTGATAAATTGGGCAGAATGGCCATCGCCAAGGACCTACCTTCATCCTTAGATTATTTTAATTTTCTTTTCCAGATTTTTCTGTTGTCTGTACTCTTTTCATTGCATTGCAGTTCGACGCTCAGTGATTTTTAATAGCTGTGCCGTTTTCTTTGGGGTGGGTTTGTTTTGTTGTTGTTAATGCTGGCTCCGTTGTAATTTCTGTACATAGACAGACTGAAGACCTACACACGAAGCCCATGGTTTTTGTTGTTTTGTTGTTTTAGATACTAGGGAATGTTGGTTTTCTAATAAAAAAAAATCAAAATAGTAGTGGTTGTGTATTACTACTACTACTACTACTACTAGTAATAGCAGCAGCAGCAGCAGCAGTGGCAGTATTATTGTTATTATTATTATTATCATTATTACTATTAGTAGTAGTAATAGTAGTGTGAATGAGAAAGAGAGGGAGGGAGAGGGGGAATGAGAGAGAGAGCGTGTGTGTATATGAAAGAGAGAGAGAGAGAGAGAGAGAGGAGAGAGAGAGAGAGAGGAGAGAGAGAGATGTGTCTTTGTAAAAGATAGTGTGTTTGTCTCTGTGTGTGTCTGTGTGTGTGTGTCTGAGAGAGAGTGGGAGGGAAGGAGAATATTTTTGCAAGTGTGAGTTGGCGTTTTGATTATCCAGAATCATTCTTCTGAATGTGTTCTGTATGGTAACGTGATCTTATGAACAAACAAGAAAATTGAAAATGGAAACGAAAACGTAAGGTTATTTGACCGAAAGAAAGAAAGAAAGAAAGACTGAAAGAAAGACTGAAAGAAAGAAAGAAAAACTGAAAGAAAGGAAAGAAAGAAGACTGAAGAAAGAGAAGAAAATAAGAAAGAAAGATGAAAGAAAGAAAGAAAGAAAGACTGAAAGAAGAAAACTGAAAGAAAGAAGACTGAAAGAAGACTGAAAGAAAGAAAGAATAGAAAGAAAGACTGAAGAAAGAAAGAAAGACTGAAAGAAAGACTGAAAGAAAGAAAGAAAGAAAGATAGAAAGAATGACGACTGAAAGAAAGAAAGAAAGAAAGACTGAAAGAAAGAAAGAAAGAAAGAAAGAAAGAAAGAAAGACGAAGAGAAAGAAAGAAAGAAAGAAAGAAGAAGACTGAAAGAAAGAAAAGAAAGACTGAAAGAAAGAAAGAAAAAAAGAAAGACTGAAAGAAAGAAAAAAAGAAAGACTGAAAGAAAAAAAGAAAGAAAGACAGAAGAGAAAGACTGAAAGAAAGAAAGAAAGAAAGAAAGAAAAGACTGAAAGAAAGAAAGAAAGAAAGACTGAAAGAAAGAAAGAAGAAAGAAAGAAAGAAAGAAAGACCGAAAGAAAGAAAGAAAGAATGAAAGAAAGAAAGAAAGGGAATCCTCTTTTACCTCGTCCTGAACTTGTACACACATACACGTACGTAAGCACGCATGTACACGCATAGAATTGCATGCATGCATGCGCGCGCACACAAACACAAAGACACAAAACACACACAGAGACACAAATACACACACGCACGCAAGCACACACGCACGCACGCACACACACACATACACACGTATTCCAGCTTTTAATTGAGTGCAGAAATATAAGAACATCTAATGAATGTTTGGACAATTGTGTCGCTAGAATTTGATATCTGAAACCTGTCCTTTTCTGTTTTCTTTTCTGTCTGTCTGTCTCTCTCTGTCTCTGTCTCTCTCTGTCTCTGTCTCTCTCTATACATATGTGTGTGTGTGTGTGTGTGTGTGTGTGTGTGTGCGTGAGTGTGTGTGCGTGAGTGTGTGTGTGTGTGCGTGCATGAGTGAGTGTGTGTGTATGTGTGTGTGTGTGTGTGTATGTGTGTGTGTGTGTGTGTGTGTGTGTGTGTATGTGTGTGTGTGTGTGTACGTGTGTGTGTTTGTGTGTGTGTGTTTTGCTGGTGGGTTTAGAGTTAGAATGGGGTGGCTGGTGTATGAAAAGATAATTCTTTGTTCACGATATCTAAAATTCTGAGAGGAAGACATTTGTTACGGTTGGGCTGCCCGTTTACCTTTTTCCCCTTACTAAGACACACACACACACACACACACACACCACACACACACACACACACACACACACACACACACACACACACACAGACGCACACACACAGACGCACACACACACATACACACACACACACACGCTCACAGACACACACACATACACGTACATACAGGGACACACACACGCACGCACACACACGCACGCACAGACACACACACTATTTCACTGTTTATTCTACTGCAAAATGCTACGTTCTTTTTTACCGAAAATGTTTACTCAAGAAAAGTATTCTGAAAATCATTTCCAAAAAATTACATCAGATCAAACTTTGTTAGTTAGAATTTCAGAATCATTAGTTCACAGTCCTGTTAATGCATTACTTAATAACTTTATTCGGTTTGTGTTTTAGTGTTACAATTTCCCTTCACGTTGTTGAAGTTAATTGTTAGTGTTAAGTTCTCGTTCATTTTACTGTTCCCCCACCTGCTAATGTCTTTTTCCTCTGTCTTCCCTCTGCCAAATCCAACCCGTCCAACTATCGTTCTGCATTTTATTTTGTTCACTTTTTTTTAAATTTCCCTCCCCCCCCCCCCCTCCCCGTCTAATATCACTTATAGTGAAAAGACGTTAAATCAAAGAACGAACGAACACACACACACACACACACACACACACACACACACACACACACACACACACACACACACACACACACACAACACACACACACACACACACACACACACACACACACACACACACACACCTCTCTCTCTCTCTCACATACACACACACACACACATACACACACACACACACACACACACACACACACTCTCTCTCTCTCTCACATACACAACACACACACACACACACACACACACACACACACACACACACACACACACACACACTCTCTCTTCTCTCTCTCTCACACACACACACACACATACACACACACATTCAAGTTTTCAGAAGAAGAACGCCTCTTTTTCTGTTTAATTTCCTACGTCACATTAACTCTTTGACTGCTTCACCCTATCCACTAACTGCAAAAATTTAACCCTTTGATTCCCTCACCCTATCCATTAGCCTCCTGCAAGAAGCTGGTGGATAATGTGAGGGAATCGGAGGGTTAAGTTTTGCCTTGTTAGAATGGTTGACAATGCAGCTGGTAGGTGGGATGAGGGAATCGAAGGGTGAAGTTTTGCTTTGCTAGCTTGGTTGATAATGCAGAATGCTGGTGGACAGGGTGAGGGAATCAAAGGGTTAATGGTCAGAGAATCTGGGAAAAGTTTGTGCAATGCTTTGATGATATGACAATGGGAATGAGAGTCACGATGCTGTGGAGTTCTATCTGGGATGGAGACTGCAGGACAGGGTTCTACTCTACGTTTTTGGTGATACATCTCGGTGACAATCAGGCCCGAGAGATACAGACACCTGCTGTGTTGATCAGGAGATTTGAGAAGCATCCATCAATAAATGCATACGTGAAATGGATGAGACGGTACTGTTTGTCCCAGTCTTTCTAACGAATCCATAGCACACTCAGCTCTGGGTAAAAGCCAGTTGGGATGGAAAAATCCCACAAATATTTTACAGGAATGATGAGATTCGTTATAGTTATATTGTCACTTTATATGCAACCCAGCGCGTCCCAGGTGGTGGATAGGGGAAGGACTTTCAGATATGAAGGTTAGCTGCTTAGCAGTTGTGAACCAAATGGAGGTGATCGTGGAGAGCGAGGAGTACATCTGATGGCACAGATGTGTTATTTAATACCTCGTATGCTTGAAGAATTGATCGTCTCGGCGAAGGCAGGCGCTGTAAAATCTACACAAAGCCCCGGCTGCTTCGTGGGAACAACAAAGGCTTGCGCAGAGCCCGTACAAAATCCGATGAAATCAACGGGAAACCACCATCGTATCTTCCCCCAAACATTATGCGCCAAGTTATGAAATAAATGAATAAATAAATAAATCAAAAGAAGAAGAAGGGGAAAAAAGAAAGAAAAAAAAAAAAAAAAGAGAAAAAAAAAAAAAGAAAATAAAAAGAAAAGCGAACGTCGTAAATAGGGGCTCCACTGTATATGTAGGACCTTCGTCTGGTAAAGAAAGTCATGTTAAGCAAGTGACACCAGACTGTAATCAAGCTACTGCTATTAGATTAAAAAATATAAGAATTGCAACTTGGAATGGTGGAACACTGCTACAGAAGAGAAAACTAGAAAATGTCAAGATAGAAATGGAAAGATTGAACATCAGTATTTTAGGAATAGGAAAGGTGAGATGGAAGAGAGCAGGCATGATAACATCGGGCAAGCATGAAATTATATATTCTTGAACATGCACATATGAAAGAGGGGTAGGTGTCATAATGGACAATGACAAGTCAAAGTTTATCAAATGATACGAAGTTCCGTATTAGACCTCATTTTGTTAGTTAGGTTGGAGGACAAGCTATCTGATACAGTATCGTCCAGATATATGCACCAACATTTACAAGTACTGAACTAGAGACAGTCAAGGCTCAATGTAAATCACAGGATGTTACAGTCATAATCATAAATTTTAGTGCTAAAGTGGAACAGGAAAACGTAGACGACATAGTTAGACCTCATGGTCTCGCACACCCAAATGAAAGGGGTGAGAAATTTGTTGAGTGTACACAGGTAAATGATTTCATTATAGTCCACACTTGGTTTGAGCAACCTGACGAAGGAAATGAACATGGGTAAATCCTGAGAGGGCAAGAGAAAATCAAATTGAAGACTAGAGCTAAATAGTAAGAAGACTGAAATAGTGATTTGTAAAAAAAACAAAACAAAAAACAAAAAAACAAAAACAACCCCCCCCCAAAAAACACAACAAAAAAACAAACAAACCCAAGAAGTCCCCTCATGTAAAATATTAACAAATGGCGTAGCACTCGAAACAAGTTG
>CM060308.1:6871982-6886982 GCA_030674185.1 Monoplex corrugatus | reverse complement strand
ATATGGATTGATTTTGTCTGAAAAGTTCTGTGCATGTTCTGATAAAATCTGTCAGCTAGATCTGAAAGACTCCTCGAAATTGAAACTGAATGTGAAAAGGAGAGGGAGAGAGAGACAAAGAGAAAGAAAGAGAGAGAGAGAGAGAGAGCTTTGGGGAGAGAGAGAGAGAGAGAGAGAGAGCTTGGGGAGAGAGAGAGAGAGAGAGAGAGAGCCCGGAGAGAGAGAGAGAGAGCCCGGGAGAGAGAGAGAGCTTGGGGAGAGAGAGAGAGAGAGAGAGAGAGAGAGAGAGAGCCCGGGGGAGAGAGAGAGAGAACCGGAGAGAGAGAGAGAGAGAGCTCAGGGAGAGAGAGAGAGAGAGAGAGAGAGAGAGAGAGAGGAGAGAGGAGAGAGAGAGAGAGAGAGAGAGAGAGAAAGAGCCCAGGGAGAGAGAGAGGAGAGAGAGAGAGAGAGAGAGAGAGGAGAGAGAAGAGAAAGACAGAAAGAGAGAGAGAGAGAGCCCGGGGAGAGAGAGAGAGAAGGAGAGAAAGAGAGAGAGAGAGAGAGCCCGGGGAGAGAGAGAGAGAGAGCCCGGGGAGAGAGAGAGAGAGAGAAAGAGAGAGAGAGGGAAGAAACACAAAAACAAACAAACAAAAAACAAAAACAAACAAAAACAAACAAAAAACAAAAAAGCAAGCATGGAGAGATCTGACATGGGGACAAGTTGGTGGGGGCTACACCGCTTTCTTCTGTATTCATTTTGCCAGCTCAAACGAGCCGTGACAATACTCATTCAGACAGAGCGGTTGACACGTGCTTTTCTCATCCCCCCTCCCACCACCACACTACCACCACCATTTCCATCACTACCACCTCCCTTCCCCATCACTACCACCTCCCTATCACCCGCATCCTGTTCCTGCTCCCAGTCCTGTACAATCTATTCCGAACAATCTATTCCGAAACAGGGCTTTGACAGTTAATGGGGAAATCGTTGTCACGGGAGGTTCTGGTTTTCCCTGCCGGTTGGTCTGTGCACAGAGTGGACATGCGCACGGGATTTGAGTAGGGGCTTTTGACACTCACCACACACAGTCACACACACACAACTACTATATAACACAACAGTAGATAGTACACGCCCGACACACACTCACACTCATTCACTCACATCACACACACTATATACTCACACACACACACTATACTACACACACTCGCACACCACTCACTCACTCACTCCATCACTCACTCATCACCACTCACACACACACACACACACATCACTCACACCACCACCACACATATCACACACATCATCACTCACTCATTCACACACTACATCACACACTCATCACTCACACAATCACTCACACACACACACCACATCACTCACACACAACACACACACACCACAACACACACCACCTCACACGACACATACACACACACACCACACACACACACACACACACATCACACACACACACACACACACACACACACACACACATACACACACACACACACACACAACACACACACACACACACACACACACACCAACACCACACACACACACCACACACACACACACACACACACACACACACCACACACAACACACACCACACACACACAACACACACACACACGTACATTCCAGCCAGGTCTTTGGTTTGGTTGGGGTTTGATGCTTGCTTCCTTTGTGACAACCTTGTCTGATGTCTGCTGGCGCTGCTGTGCTTGGTGCTGGTGGATGAATGAGGTGATGACAGGAGGCCGTCGTCTGCACAAGCCATGGCGCTATCCCTCTGTGGTTTTTGGCCTTCTTCAGGGCGTCACTCTCCACTGATTTCCATCAACATGGGGTCGATGACAGCCAGGTTGTTGGGGGTGGGAGAAGGATCACTTTTCTTCATGTTGTCTGATGGCTTAGTCTTCTTTCTCTTTTCTGTTCCCCTCAGTCTGCCCGTATCTTTCCCTGAAATACAGGATGCTCGTGTGTCAACGCCCTATTGGTATACACTGCCCTATCGGTATATTTCGTTGAAAAACAGCATGCACAACAATCTTTACAAAATCTAAAGTTTAATGTTTCAGCACGTTGCTTTGGAAGGCAATAAATGTGTACACAATGAAAATTGAAAGGTCACCATTTAGTTAGAAATGCACTCATTGTATCATTCCTGGGTACAATTTGGCCCTCTATCCCAACCTACTTTTGGTTTCGTCTGCTTTTACAGGGAATTGTGATATTTATTTGCACCCCCAATAACTTGTTCAAAGCCATGTCATCATTTTGGTAGCTGTCTTACTTTGATCTAAAGTGCAATAAGGAGATATCTTTTTTGTTTTTTGTTTTAGTTCATTCTATATGAACAAGTTTATGATGTTTCTAAAACGGAAGGAAAATACATAATATATAAAGTGGAATGTATACATTTTTGCAAGGATATTCGCGCTGGCTGACCACCGGTGCCAGTGATAGGATAAATGTAACAGGCCCTGTTGCCAGAGTTAAGTGCTCCTGGGGAGAAGTTGTTAGTCGGGATGTTTTGGGTGGAAAACACCTCCTTCATACCGATGGGGCTGAGTATGTCGATAGGACTGAGTATACTGATAGGGCGTTAACAGACGTGCGTGGATTTGGAGTTTGTGGAAAATAAAGGCCAGGTTTTTGGTTTGGTTGGGGTTTGATGCCTGCTTCCTTTGTGACAACCTTGTGTGATGTGTGCTGGCGCTGCTGTGCTTGGTGCTGGTGGATGAATGAGGTGATGACAGGAGGCCGTCGTCTGCACAAGCCATGGCGCTACCCTCTGTGGTTTTTGGCCTTCTTCAGGGCGTCACTCTCCACTGATTTCCATCAACATGGGGGCGATGACAGCCAGGTTGTTGGGGTGGGGGAAGGATTACTTTTCTGAATGTTGTCTGATGGCTTAGTCTTCTTTCTCTTTTCTGTTCCTCTCAATCTGCCCGTATCTTTCCTTGAAATACAGACTGCTCGTGTGTGTGTGTGTGTGTGTGTGTGTGTGTGTGTGTGTGTGTGTGTGTGTGTGTGTGTGTGTGTGTGTGTGTGTGTGTGTGTGTGTGTGTGTGTGTATGTGTGTGTGTGTGTGTAATTTTTTTGAAAGGGGACATATCGATTCACTTGAGCACTCCAGTATTGTTAAAAAGTGATTGGTTGACACGAAACCAATATTGCATGGAAATAATTAAAAACGAATCCCCCCCCCCCCCCGAACCAATGTATGAAACAAAGAAATAAAGACGATGGACAAAGTGGTACATCCAGTGATGGACTGTTCTGCTGATCCTTTATGGCCTGGTGTGGGTCTTCATGTAGGATACAAGACGGATAAGATCCTGAGGGATATGTTCTTCCATGGGAAGGAGTCCTGTAGCTAGGATCCTGATTCTGCCAGTCCTTCCTCTGTTGAATGGCATCTGTTCTGCTCTGTTGATATGTTGTTGTCGTCGCTGTTGTTGTAGCTGTTGTTGTCGGACATCATGCTGTGTCAGTATGGGTGTGTATGTATGAATGTATGTGTATATGTCTGTGTGAGGGCATATGGATATATGCATGTATTTACTGTTATTTGTTATTTTCATCTCTTACCTGTTTATTTATCTTCATACTCCTTTATTTTGTATTTATCTATTCACCTATTTACTTACTTGTTATTCTCTTCCTCACTTGCTTGCTTGCTTACTTGCCTGCTTACTTACTTGCTTACCTATTTACTTACTTACCTATCTGTGATTAAGAAAATATTGGCTTCACCAAGTTGATAGATGGCTGAGCATTTGGGCATTGACTGGGGGGTGGGGGTTCTGTCATGTGAGACGAGTTTATACAGAATAGCTAGTTGTGTTGTGAATCAGACCTTTAATGATTTATTTATTTACTTCATATATATGTTCCTTTTTTTGAAGATAAGATCACACATACACATGTCATTTACATGTAACCAAGATTATTCCGGTGGTAGGTTAATAAAATACCAGTATATAATACAGACTAGGCAAAACATAGTCTAGGTAGGGCCTCAAGACCTGGCCAGCTCATGGGTTTATGTGCAGGCTTATGACATGTGCCACGGTCACCATACACGTGACACCTGTGACGTTAGTGCATATGGAATTCGTTCCGAGCGCGGAGACGTCATCTTGAGAAACTGAAACTGAAACTGAAACTGTTGAAATGAGACTCCGCCCTGCGTGCACTGCTGTCACCAGCGTATTGTATTGCAGACAGTGTCTTCCCAGATGGTGGTGTTGATGCCACAGTTGACAAGGTTGGCCTTCACAGTATCCTTGTATCGTGTTAGTGATTTTCCAGGGTTGAGGTAGGTTATACTTGCTTCAGTTCTCCACAAAGAAGCATCATTGGGATGGGGTTGTCCCCCATGCAGACAACGTATTTCGTCCAACGAAGCTGTGTTTGATGAATAGAATCACTGTATACGTAATGAATATCTACGGTGCTAACACGCTCTGCTTCCGTCAGCACACAACTGGAGCCGTTATGGTTTACGCAGACAAAGTGATGAGGGTTGTTTAGTTTGCAATTTGGGGAAAACGTCTTTTCTGTTGTGGCAGAGGGGAAAAAAAGCGTCGTGCTATCCTAGTATGTTAAGTGTGTGCTCTTGTGGAAACATGTCAGACGTGGCAAATGGCAAAGTGAGAAGGGCATATCCTGAGGAGAACCGCATCTTTATTTTGTAGTTCTTGATGGGTTGTGTGTGTCTAAAGGGGGGTGTTTTGGCCAACTGTGAATAAACGTCAGTCCAAATTATACACAAATTTTGACCAAAACAGACAAACATAAAAAATCTTTTGATATCTATGAGCTAATTTCTTCCAGACTTGATTCAGACGTTTGTGCAGAACGTATTTATTCATGATTTCTGATATCTGTTGTCATTGTTATGCAACAAGTTTGACAGCGTAAGAAATGGGAGATTAAAAGAAGGACTTGATATCCTAGTTTATTTTGGCCTTTTTGTAAAAAAAAGATCTCTAGACTACTTGATAATGCTAGCTTCTCTATTTAAGTGTTTGTTTATTTTCTTGTTATTATTATCAGATTAGTTTCAATTTCAGTTTCTCTGTATGATGTCTGCACACTCGGAATAAATTCCATATGCAGTGACACCACGTATGCCATGTGATGGAGAAGACCCAAATGATCATGGCATTCCTAGCCCCACTCTTGGTCCTCACAGCTACAGTCAACTTATCAACGTGAAATTTGGTTTAAACAGAATTTTATTCAAGAAAAGAAGAGTCATAAATACAGCAAAACATGGGCAGGGCATCAAGCAATGGCTTATGTTAGCCCTCCCCAAAAACAATTGACACACTATCGGCTCAAATGCGGGCAATTTGTGAAATTTAAACCAACAAGAAACAAGAAAGAAATGAAGAAAAAAGCTGAAAGCACTACGATCATATCCTTAGCACATTAGGTGAAAGAAAACAATAACAACAAAAATGAATCAAAGCAAACTAAAGAAAAAAAAAACCCTCAGAAAAACCCAACAAAGCAGGCAAAAACACCCACAATTGATATCACACGTTACTACAAATACAAATGATAGATGAAAAGAGTAAGACTTAGTTCCAACATGCTGGAGGAATGGAGATGAATAAGAGTTGCTTACTGGAGGTCCGGCACACCACCGCAGATCACCCAAGTAGACAATTTAAAAACGCTTAGAATTTTCAATAAAATTATGAACTAATTTAAATATATTTTCGTTTTCTTGAAGGCTTAATTGATCACTTCCATTCAGAAGTATTTTTGTTCTTCTTTGTTCCTGAGGAAGAGAGTCAATCGTCTGGAGGCGAACGTTTGCATACCGCGGACAAAAAAGCAGAAAGTGATTCGCTGTTTCATTGGGATTTCTGTGTTGTCGACAAAATATACAGGATAAAAACAGTAAGGGCATTTAAGTATCGGTACCACGTGCTGATTCCATTCTTTAACTGACTGGACCTCCTATCAGCTGGAACTTACATCAAAAAGATATGCACCCTGACAACAGGAGCTGTTATGATTTATGCAAAGTGATTGTTGATGCCATTGTCGTTGGTAGGCTAGACGGGTGATAGATAGGGCGTCTTCTCCAAGTCGTGGTAGTCGCTGTGGAACTTAGTTTTCATTGTCCCCCGTTGGGTTGCCGGGGGCTCTTTCAGTATAAATAGTATCCCCACCTTCTGGACATTCTGTGCTAGAAATTTCCTCTTTTCTGTCACTCTCTTTGTTTCTGCCTTGTTGCCTTGCTTTCTGTCATTTCTACTTATTTTCTGCCTTAATGGTCCATTCACCTGTATTTTTTCGATAAAGTCTTACGTACTTTTTCTTCGGATTGATAATTGGGTACATGTATTAATTGCATTTTTGGCTCTAAGGAGGTGAGATATGCGGAAACAATTTTAGGTAGTTTATGCCTGTTTTTATATATGTTTTGGTGTCCTTATGTATGCTTATATTTGCATTCAGGTGTTTTTTTTTAAAATCTCCCCTGTGCGATAAATCGGACGGAATGGTCCTACGCCGGGGGCATGTCCTTAGATTATGTGCGCGAATGCATTGATATATGTACTTAATTTTCTTTTCTTTTTTTTTCCTATTGAAGTTTTGTGTGTTTTGAAGCGGTTATAGCCCTGATATGGCTCTGCGCAGTCGGCTGGGCTTTAAACAACAATAAAAGAAAGAAAAGTTTTCATTGAAGTGTCCATTGGCCACACATCTCATCTTGCCGATTCATGGAGGGGGCATCTCTGGAGCACATGCTCCCCAGTCTGATCTTCCTGTCCACAGGTTGGTTAGGGCACCAGTTTGAGCTTCCAGTACATGTGATTGTTCAGTCTGTTGTGCCCGTTGCAGAGCTGCACCAGAACACTTTGGTGCTCTCTGGACAACAGGTGGTAGTCATCCCGGAACATTATTGGGGTGATGAGGTCACGGGGAAAACACTTTTTCTGATGTTGTACGGAAACAGCGTACTGCTTTCCTAATAATGAAGTGTGCATTCTTACAAAAACACGTCGGATAAGGCAAAAAACAAAAGAAGGGCAGCTCCTGAAAAGAACAGCATCTTTTGTTTTGTTCATGTATTTCTTCGTGGGTTGTGTTTGTCTGACACAAAGATTTCATGGCTGTCTGTGGATAAAACTCATTCCAATATAAAATATGTGAACATATATTTGGCCAGAAATGATTCTATACTTTGGACGATTGATTCGTTTGATGCCTGATATGCTATTATACTATCTAATATTTGAACGTAAAATATATAATCTTTTTTATACTTTGGACTGGCTAGAGCCAGAGTTTGAATATAAACATTTACTTGCAGTATACTAGAATTGTCCATATCTAGTGTCACTAGTATACAAAACTCTGATGACATCAGAAAGGAACCATTTTGGTAATTTTTTTTAACATATTTATTTGTTCTGATTTGTGAAATCCTAACAAAGCAGACATTCTGTCTCTATTCTCGTGACTGCTTTCAGTTTGTCAAAGTGAAGCGTTAACTGATTTTTCAGCCATAAGTTATTTGTGTTAACGCCTGTTCACGTATATACTTTTGGACAAATTGCCATTAGTACAGTGTTGGTCTTGTTCTTCCAGCGGCTGGACACCGTAACTGCCAGATAATGGCTACAACCTCCACCAGACAGAAACATTACTTCCTCCCTTGGCAGACGACTGGAGCCGTCTGTGATTTACACAGAGAAAATAATAGGGGTGGTGGTTGTAGTCAGTAGGGTGGGGGGGGGGGGGGGAAGGACTCAGCACTGACGTAAGCCAACAGCGTATCAAAAACCTGAATGTTTGTTTCTTGGCTCTGCCGTTTACAATATCCAAACGATCAACGTATCGTTTTACGCTAAATGAGAACTCCTGTAGTTTTTGTATGTAACGATGTCTGTGTTTTGATTTTGATAGATAAGTAGTCTGTGTAAATTTGTCAATTGAAAGAAACGATAAGAAGATAATTCGGGCAGATGGTGAAGAGGATAAAGCTTTCATGTGCATCGTAGGTCACATGTGAAATGCTAACAATGCTACAGATAATTGTGATTGTATTGTAATATGCTCTGTATAATTTTCCATTGCTTTTATTCTTTCTCCCCATTTATAGCCATGCGTGTGTGGTGTGTGTGTGTGTGTGTGTGTGTGTGTGTGTGTGTGTGTGTGTGTGTGCGCGTGCGTGCGTGCGTGCGTGTGTGTGCGTGCGTGCGTGTGTGTCTGTTTCAGCACTTAGATTTGATTTTATCAACATTTTGCGCTATATAAATATTGTAATTATTGTTATTATTTCTCGTTCAGTTCCAGGCGGGCATGTCACAACCGAACATGTTTTCAAGGTACACTTAGTATTTTTGGTGTTATGCCAGATTTGCCCACATTTGAAATTTTTGGTGTTATGCCAGATTTGCCCACATTTGATGTTTTGGTATTATGCCCGATTTGCCCACACTTAGTATTTTTAATGTTATGCCCGATTTGCCCACATTCAATATTTTTGGTGTTGTGCCAGACTTGCCCACATTTAATGTTTTGGGTGTTATGCCAGATTTGCCAACTCTTAGTATTTTTTGGTGTTATGCCAGATTCACCCACATTTAGTATTTTTAATGTTATGCCCGATTTGCCCACATTTAGATCTAATATTTTTTGGTGTTATGCCAGACTTGCCCACACTTAATATTTTTGGTGCTATGCCAGATTTGCCCACACTTAATTTTTTTGGTGTTATGCCAGACTTGCCCACACTTAATATTTTTGGTGTTATGCCAGATTTGCCCACACTTAATATTTTTGGTGTTATGCCAGACTTGCCCACACTTAATATTTTTGGTGTTATGCCAGATTTGCCAACTCTTAGTATTTTTTGGTGTTATGCCAGATTTACCCACACTTAGTATTAATTTTGTAATGTTATGCCCATTTTCCCACACTTAGTATTTTTGGTGTTATTCAAGATTTGCCCACACTTAATATTTTTGTGTTATGCCAGATTTTCCCACTCTTAATATTTTTTGTGTTATGCCAGATTTGCCCACAACTTAATACTTTTTGAGTTATATCAGATCCGTCCAACATGCAGTATGCCATATTCAACATGTTTACGCACGTTATATTGTAGTATAGCGTTTATTCGTGGACTATTTAAGGTCAAACTGTCTCGTGTGTTTCATATACCTTTATTGACGTTGACAGATGTAACGTAAGATATTTTTGAACACTTTTCTGTCTTTTATGAAAGATGTTTTATTCCTTTTGGTAAAATGTCGATTACGAGAGAGAGAGAGAGAGAGGAGAGAGAGAGAGAGAGAGAGAGAGAGAGAGAGGAGGAGAGAGGAGAGAGAGGAGAGAGAGAAGGAGAGAGAGAGAGAGAGAGAGAGAGAGAGAGAGAGAGAGAGGAGAGGAGAGAGGAGAGAGAAGAGAGAGAGAGAGAGATGTGTGTGTGTATGTGTGTGTGTGTGTGTGTGTGTATGTGTGTGTTCGCTTGTATCTCTAATAATGAAGAATGTTTAGTCTATCTATCTATCTATCTATCTATCTATCTATCTATCTATCTATCTATCTATCTATCTATCTATCTATCTATCTATCTGTCTGTCTATCTATCTATCTGTCTATCTATCTATCTGTCTATCTGTCTGTCTATCTATCTATCTATCTATCTATCTGTCTGTCTATCTGTCTGTCTATCTATCTATCTATCTGTCTGTCTATCTATCTATCTGTCTATCTATCTATCTGTCTATCTGTCTGTCTATCTATCTATCTATCTATGTATCTCTCTCTCTCTCTCTCTCACTCTCTCTCTCTCCCTCTCTTTCTCTCTCAGTAAGTATGTACGTATATGTCATCGAGCTTTCTGGGCTTTTCAGTTCCATGTGAGTTACTGGTTATGAAATTTGTAAATTTGTTTTGACTGAAAATACAGGCATCTGTCGGCACACAGTTTTCAGTCTCGTCCTCTGCACTGTTTCAGTGGCATATCCCCCAAACTGCCCATTTTGACTTCACGGGCACCACCATAATCAGGTTACTCCATCGCAATACCTCTATCAGGAATATTAATCAAAGGACATAACTCTTGAGAATTATCTCTCATTCTATCAGGAATAGTTTGCAGAGAGCATTTAGTCGCCTTCAGGCCACCCACTGGAGGAAATGGCGCTGCTGTCAGGCTCACCCAGTACACAAAAGTACAAAAAATGACTGTTCTGATCCAACGAATTTGACTTGAACTTTATTCCCAGAAATGATTGATACATGTCAGAATTACACCACCACGATTAAATCTGAGATGGAGACATTTTGGCGTGCAACACATTTTTTTCTCATGAGTATGATCTTTGTCACAGATTGGCCTTTGTAGCGTTCAGTCAACGACGTTTAGTAGTTAGGTTCCTTCCTTTCAACACCTCTCCTGACTGAGAGACAGAGGGAGGGAGCGGGGTCTGAGGTTCCAGACTCGACTTGGGTGTTGACAGGCGAGTAAGAGAAGATCGGAACGGCGTGTGCTAAGGGGGGTGGCACGTGTGTGTATCGGGTGTCCGGGGAAAGTGCAGAAACACATGGGGAGAAAGTGTGAAATCTATGATGTGGTTGATTGCCCGGGGCACCTTTTGAAGGGGGTTCAAGTCTCTTTAAGTTTGATGCTGGGGAATCTTTGAGTGGATCAACATCGTTTGTCAATTCTGTTCTTGAGGTCTGACGTGACATCTGTCTTTTTCATCTGCCTGACTGTCTGTGTCTTGTTTTGCTCTGTGTGTCTGTGTTTCGTTGTGTGACGTTTCTGTCTGTCTGTCTGTCTGTCTCTTGTTTTGCTCTGTGTGTCTGTGTTTCGTTGTGTGACGTTTCTGTCTGTCTGTCTGTCTTGTGTTTTGCTCTGTGTGTCTGTGTTTCGTTGTGTGACGTTTCTGTCTGTCTGTCTGTCTTGTGGTTTCCTCTGTATGTCTGTGTTTCGTTGTGTGACGTTTCTGTCTGTCTGTCTTGTGTTTTGCTCTGTATGTCTGTGTTTCGTTGTGTGACGTTTCTGTCTGTCTGTCTGTCTGTTGTTTTGCTCTGTATGTCTGTGTTTGGTTGTCTGACGTTTCTCTCTGTCTGTCTGTCTTGTTTTGCTCTGTGTGTCTGTGTTTCGTTGTGTGACGTTACTGTCTGTCTGTCTCTTGTTTTGCTCTGTATGTCTGTGTTTTGTTGTGTGACGTTTTTGTCTGTCTGTTGTTTTGCTCTGTATGTGTTTCGTTGTGTGACGTTTCTGTCTGTCTGTTGTTTTGCTCTGTATGTCTGTGTTTCGTTGTGTGACGTTTCTGTCTGTATGTCTCTTGTTTTGCTCTGTATGTCTGTGTTTTGTTGTGTGACGTTTCTGTCTGTCTGTCTGTCTTGTGTTTTGCTCTGTATGTCTGTGTTTCGTTGTGTGACGTTTCTGTCTGTCTGTCTCTTGTTTTGCTCTGTATGTGTTTCGTTGTGTGACGTTTCTGTCTGTCTGTCTTGTGTTTTGCTCTGTATGTCTGTGTTTCGTTGTGTGACGTTTCTGTCTGTCTGTCTTGTGTTTTGCTCTGTATATCTGTGTTTTGTTGTGTGACGTTTCTGTCTATCGGTCTGTCTCTTGTTTTGCTCTGTGTGTCTGTGTTTCGTTGTGTGACGTTTCTGTCTGTCTGTCTCTTGTTTTGCTCTGTATGTCTGTGTTTTGTTGTGTGACGTTTCTGTCTGTCTGTCTGTCTTGTGTTTTGCTCTGTATGTCTGTGTTTCGTTGTGTGACGTTTCTGTCTGTCTGTCTCTTGTTTTGCTCTGTATGTCTGTGTTTGGTTGTTGACGTTTCTGTCTGTCTGTCTGTCTTGTGTTTTGCTCTGTATGTCTGTGTTTCGTTGTGTGACGTTTCTGTCTGTCTGTCTGTCTCTTTTGCTCTGTATGTCTGTGTTTGGTTGTGTGACGTTTTTGTCTGTCTGTCTGTCACTTGTTTTGCTCTGTATGTCTGTGTTTCGTTGTGTGACGTTTCTGTCTGTCTGTTGTTTTGTTTTGCTCTGTATGTCTGTGTTTCGTTGTGTGATGTTTCTGTCTGTCTGTCTTGTGTTTTGCTCTGTGTGTCTGTGTTTCGTTGTGTGACGTTTCTGTCTGTCTGTGTCTTGTTTTGGTCTGTATGTCTGTGTTTCGTTGTGTGACGTTTCTGTCTGTCTTTGTTTCTATCTGTCACTTCTTTTGCTCTTTGTTTGATTGTGTGACGTTTCTCTTCCTGTTTCCGTTTCTCTTTGTCAGTCAGTCAGTCAGTCAGTCAGTCAGTCTGTCTGTCTATCTGTCACTTCTTTCGCTCTTTGTCTGTTTCATTGTGTGACGTTTCTCTTCCTGTTTCTGTTTCTCTTTGTCAATCTGTCTGTCTGTCACTTCTTGTGCCTTTGTCTGTATCATTATGTGACGTTTCTCTTTTTGTCTGTGTTTCTCTCTGTCAGTCTCAGTCAGTCTGTCTGTCTCTTGACTTGCTCTGTATGTCTGTTTCATTATATGACGTTTCTCTTCCTGTCTTTATTTCTCTCTGTCTATCTGTCTCTCGTTTTGCTCTATATGTGTATGTTTCGCGGATCTGACATTTCTCTTTCTCGCTCTGTCTCTCTTTCTCTCTCTGTCTCTCTGTTTCTGCCTCTGTCTCTGTCTCTGTCTGTCTGTCTCTCAGCAAGCGAAGGGGGGGGGGGAGGAGGCGCTGTCCATGCGTTGCATGACCCATTCAGACCCAGTCATCAGTTACCTTGTTTACAAACCGAATGGCAAGGTGGGGAGCTGACAAACTCTGGGACATAGCCACACAGCGTGCGCCAACCAGGTCCAGATTAGCATTATTACTACTACCAACCAAGCGATTAGCATTAACTATACCCCAAAGTCTTACCCGAATGAAAGATTAGCATTACTACTCCAGTCTCATCCGAATAAAAGATTTAACATTGCGACTGTCCCAAATGCTCGTCTGAGTGAAATATTAGCACTGTTGCAACCAAATGAAAGAACAGCATTGATACCACCACAAAGTCTCACCTGAATGAAAAACTAGTGTCCTGTACTACCTGTGACCTCCCACCACGAAATCAGTCTTAACTAGCATTTTGGGCATTTTGAGATATACATATCACTGGAAAGTGTACATTCTGCTGATTATTTTGGTAGGCCTACTTGAATAAAGCTTGTACTAAAAAAAATGTAGAAGTTATATATGTTTAAAGTAATTAAGTTGTATGACGGCCATTTTGAGAAAACGGCCTTTAAAGTTTTTGTGTGCTCTCCTGCACACTTTCCTTAAATTTCTTTATTTGGTGGCTTTGACCCAGTTTGTTTTTATTTTCGCTGTCATTATCTGAAATGTGCACCAAAGAGCTTTCCATCAGCATATTACATGTACGGGTACTGTACAGGTTACGGTTCATAATAAGAGACAAAAATAGGTACTTTTGATAGGAAATTGCGTTTTTTCTGCTGCGATCAGTGCATTAAAACACCGATTTAAAATTGATTAATAATATTTTTTCAAGAAAAAAATTTCTGTGGGGATAGATTATAGTCTACAGAAATCAATTTTGAGAAAAAGTCAAAACACCCCAGATAGACCCTCAGTCACCTTTTCAGCTCCTAGTGCTGTTCGACTGACTGCGAGTTAAGACTGATTTCGTGGTGGGTCACACCCGTTTCTAAGTTCACACAGTTTATGAAGAAAATGTCCCCCCTCTCCTTCCCTATGGGAATCGAACCCAGGTGTTCTCACGTTCTTGATTTTGCTTCTTTCCCTCCCCCTCTTCCACTAGATCTTAAGTGGAGGTTTAGGTCCTTATCTTTCTGCTGAGAAGATAAACCAAGATCCCATGTACGAGACACACCCGGAACAGGTTAAAGATCCCACGGCAATAGAGGAAATGCTCGTTGCAAAATTCTTTGGCAAAATCCACTTTCTCAAGTAAACAGAAATGTATACAGACAGGAAAAAAGGGTGGCGCTGCGCTATGGCGACGTGCTTTCCCTGGGGACGGTGGCTTAAATTTCACGTACTAGTTCTGTTGTAATGAAAAAGAAATGAACATCAAAATACAAAAATACACAAAATACAAAATAATCAAATAAAGAAGGGAAATAGAGGGACGGAAAAACGCACAGGTATGCAACGATAATGATGCGATAATACGGGCCATGGTTACATAGCAAAAGTAGGAAGACATTGACTACATACTGGACTGCGTAGACTACACAGCCTGCGCAGAGTGAACCAAACAGCCGACAACAGCGATAACAAACGTATTCGCCGAGTCTGAGACATCATCATCATCATCATCATCAAGTGCCCTGCCTCATGGCGTTGGCGATCATGGCCCTCCATATGTATCCATCCCTTGTTGCCACAAGCACATCTTCCACCCTCTCTGTCCTCAGCCACTCTGCAAGTCCGTCCAATATTTTGTCCCTGGAATGGAATGTGAGGACATCGCTGCAAAAGGGAAAAATCAGAGAATGTCAAAATGGAGATGGAAAGGCTTAACATTAGTATTTTAGGACTAAGGGAAGTGAGATGGAAGGGGGCAGGCATGATAACATCAGGAGAGCATACAATAATATATTCTGGTGGAAACACACATGAAAGAGGAGTAGGCATCATAACTGACAGGGACAAATCAAAAGCAGTTTAGGGGAGACTGGACTGTGTCCGACAGACTTTTAGTGGTTGAATTGGATGACAACCCATTTGATATCAACATCATTCAGGTGTATGCACCAACATCCGCAAGTACTCAGGACGAAACTGACAAACTTCTACGAATTATTAGAGATAGCCAAGGCTCAGTGAGTCGGAAAAAACATTGGTTAATTAACTTTTCAACGCCCAAGGACAAGGGAGAACTTTCGCCGCCAAGCTGTCGCCAGACATAACCTTTTGACAGAGCGTTCCGCCACTGTGTTGAGGGGGCCTGATAATTCATTGGGAATCCAATTCATTACTGTTGCACGGCGAGCTC
>CM060308.1:6861982-6866982 GCA_030674185.1 Monoplex corrugatus | reverse complement strand
CATTTCCCTGGAAGATTGATTTAGCAAAGCCATTGAATCTTGTTACATGGCATACCAACGTGGTTTTCTTTTTTTACGTGGTCAGCAGATCTTCATATGGCCCAGTGTGCTGCTCGATGGTTTGGCGTATTGTTTATTGGTGGTATGGTCAGTGTGTCTGGTGTTCAGTATCTCGGAATTAAACCTTATTTTCTTACTTAGGATTTTTCCATTTGTGCTGTGACGGTCCACGTCTCGCATGCACACAGGAATAACACAAACACATGCACATGCTCATGCTCGCATTCACGCACTTACACAGACACACGTGGAGACAGCTGCATACACAAACACGCACACACACGCACGCACGCACACACACACGCACACAGGGCAAGAACACACACACACACGCGCGCGCGCAAACACACACGCACACACCACACACACACACACACACCACACACACTCATTCACACACACGCACACACAGGCACACAGACAGACAGACATAACACACACACATGCACACACGCTCGCACACACACACACACAAAATCTCTCACTGTCTTTGACACAGTCGCACATACAACCGCACGTATAGCAGCTTCATCTTTGGTGGATATCATTCATTGTTTCCTCTTATCTCCTGCCCCCACCCACCCCCACCCCAACTCCCCCACCCCCACCCGACTCAATTTCTTTATTTCTCTCTTTTCCTTTCTTTTCAGGTTTGATTTAAAGAGAGCTTGGAAAAAACGGAAACTGGAGCTGCCTGGATAACGGGAGGCAAACAAATCCATTGCACAGACGGCACTCTGCTCCCCTTGTTTGTCTTCGTTAACTCCACTTCTTATCGCTCGCTATTGCCTGCCACTGTCCCTCCCTCCCTACCCCTCCTGTCCCCTTAGCCTCTCCCCCCCCTCCCTTCTTCGTTCTGTGGTGTATCTATAGACAGTGTATCTTTGTCTTTCTGTCTGTCTGTCTGGGTCTCTGGCTCCCTGTCCCTTCTTCGTTCTGTGGTGTATCTATAGACAGTGTATCTTTGTCTTTCTGTCTGTCTGTCTGTCTGTCTGTCTGGGTCTCTGTCTCTTTTTATGTGTCTCGGTGTTTCTTGTTGGGGCTGAAGCTGTAGAATTGATATGTTTGTGTCATCCCACACCTTTCCTACTATTTCTGTATCCTGTTTTGCTTTGGATGATAATGCTAATAGCAACGACGACGACAACAACAATAACAACAACTACAACAGTACCACCTCCACCACCACCGCAAGCACTGCAACCACCACCACCACTGCAACCACCACCACCACCATCACCACTCACACACACACACATATATACGCACACGCACACACGCAGACACACTCACTCACTCTCTCTCTCTCTCTCTCTCTCTCACACACACACACACACACACACACACAACGACACGCACACACACACACACACACACACACACACACACACACACACACACACACACACACACACACACACACAACACGCATACACACACACACGCACACACACACGCACACACACACACACAACACACACACACACACAACACACACACACACACACACACCGTTTTATGTGTTTGCGGTGAACAATTCACATTGTATCACTGTTTGTTTTATTGCAGAAAGCTTCGTTATTTTTTTTACCAAGATGTTTACACAAGGAAACTATCTTGAAAAGCATTTTAAGAAGTGATGTCAGATCAAGTTCTGTTAGTTAAAATTTCAGAATCATTGGTTCACAGTCCTGTTAATGCGTTACTTTAAGGTTATTATTTTAATTATCATTATCTTATTTTGTTTTGTTTTGCTTTTTATGACGATTTTTCTTTTACATTTGATGTTAGCGTTGTTCTAGTTTCATTTCTCTGATCATCCATATCATTTTTCTAAAGACCTTGCCGATTCCTTTTAATTTTTTTCCCGTCTCTTACTCTGTTCCCTTCTTTCCCCTCCTCCCTCCCCCCCCCCCCAAAAAAAAAAAATCATGCTCCATGCCATTTTTATCCGTCTAATATCACTTATAGTGAAAAGACGTTAAATCAAGGAACGAACACACACACACACACACACACACACACACACACACACACACACACACACACACACACACACACACACACACACACACACACACACACACACACACACACACGCATTTTCTCTCTTTTTTTAAATTTCCTTGTCTGTCTTGTGCATAAGATAGATGTACAATGCACATAATGTCCGTCACCCATCGTCCTCCCTCCCTGTCTTTCTCTCAGAGAAACAACAGGCGTGAAATCAGGATGACTTATTTGTCTGCCATTACATGTGATGGCTATCACTGAACCTGGGATCTCGTTCTGTGAGCAAGAACAACAGATCTGTAAAGAGACACTACCACCATTAGAGATTGGGAGATAGGGGTAGGGGTGAGAAGAAGATAGAGAGAAGAGAGAGCTCAGAGAGAGAAAAAAAGAGAGAGAGCTTAGAGAGATAGATAGAGAGAGGGAGAGAGGGAGAGAGGGAGAGAGAGGCAGAGCTTGGAGAGAAAGAGAGAGAAAGCTAGGGGAGAGAATGAGCTTGGAGAGAGAGAGAGAGAGAGAGAGAGCTTAGAGAGATAGAGAGAGATAGAGAGAGAGGGAGAGAGAGGCAGAGCTTGGAGAGAAAGAGAGAGAAAGCTAGGGGAGAGAATGAGCTTGGAGAGAGAGAGAGCTCAGAGAGAGAGAGGGAGAGAGAGAGAGAGAGAGAGCTTAGAGAGATAGAGAGAGATAGAGAGAGAGGGAGAGAGAGGCAGAGCTTGGAGAGAAAGAGAGAGAAAGCTAGGGGAGAGAATGAGCTTGGAGAGAATGAGCTTGGAGAGAGAGAGGGAGAGAGAGAGAGAGAGAGAGAAAAGAGAGAGAGAGAAAGAGAGAGCGATTCCGATGGTTTATTCAGTTAAAACTATCGCCATCATGAAGAGATACAAGTACACATGCATCTCATGTAATGACAACTGTTCAGAAAGTCAATAAACAAGTGTTTTTCTATAAGTGTTTTTCTAAACGTCAAGAAAGGCTTTATAACGATGACCCGACAAATTCCTAATAGTACTTTCATGCTTACATGCCATCAACAGCTTCAGCCAAACCCTCTTGGGAATATATACAAAATTTCGGTGATATTGTAGCTGGCAGAAAAATTGTGTCGTTCTGTCTCCACCATGTATCACGGGATGGCAACTCCATCATATTAACCCTTTGACTCCTGAACACTGTCCACCAGCATCCTGCATTGTCAACCATGCTAGCAGAGCTAAAACCTGAACCCTTTGACTCCTTCACCCTATCCTGAAGGAAGCTGGTGGATAGGGTGAGGGAGTCAAAGGGTTAAGTTTTTTGCAATAGGTGGATAGGGTGCAAGAGTCAAAAGGTTAAACAGAATGGTGCTCTGTCGTATTTTACAGTATGAAGGGTTTTTGATTGTTGATTAACGCTGGAAGAATTTGATCAAATGTTAGCCTTACTTGCAGGAAGCTGGTCGATAGGGTGAGGGAGTGAAAGGGTTAAATCGTTACTTTGCTGTAATGGTTGACAGTGAGGGATGCTGGTGGATAGGGAGAGGGAGTCAAAGGGTTAATAATGGCAGCAGTACACATGGACGGCAGCCGCGTAAAGCAGTCACAAATGGTGATGGATAAGACACCATCAATTAACTGTATCTTTTTCCTTATCACACTTTGTTTGGAGTTTGTGCAAGAAGGATTCGTGGCAATTGGAAGTTCCATATGCGGTTCACCCATGTCTGCCAGCAACTTTCTGGCAGACTCCCTGAGCCTAGGCGAAATCCCGCTTGCTGGTAAAATCTTGAAAGGGGGAGGGGGGTTAATGGAATCTATGAAACACTAGCGTTTGGAAAAGCAAGTTCGGTTTTCAAGAATGACAAAATTCCAACTGTCCTGAAACGAAAAGTCTACGACCAATGCATTCTGCCCTATGGTGCAGAAACATGGAATTTTACGAAAAAACTCGCTTTGAAACTAAGAACCATGCAGCGAGCACATGAAAGAATTATGCTTGATATCACCTGGAAAGATCGCAAAACGGCTCAGTGGATCAGAGAAAGAACAAAAGTGTGAGACATCCCGAAAACCATCTTCAAACTGAAATAGAACTGGGCAGGACATCTCACCCCGGAGAATGGACAATCGTTGGACAACAAAAACCACTTTCTGGATACCAAGAGACGGCACTGGCAATACAGGAAGACAGAAAACTAGATGGAGAGACGACCTAGATGGATTTGACAAGAACTGGAGAGGAAAAGCGCTGGAACGAAGTGAATGGAAGCAGCTGGGGAAGGCCTACGTCCAACGACGGACTTTGGATGGCTGAAAGATGATCAGATGATAAAGATAAAACATGACCAGTCGCCGTGGTGTACTGGTTAACGCAACGGACTACCGACTGGAAGGTTGTGGGTTCGAATCCCCGTCAGTTCCTTCAAAAATCATTGTGGGATTTTTCGGCTCTAACCGGCTCCTACCCAGAATTGGGCGTGCTATGGGCTCATTGGGAAGACTGGGACTACACAATCGAGTCTCATCCACTTCGAGGATGCGTCATTGAGGGTGTTGCTCAAATCTTCTGTCCAACATCGTAGGTGTCTGTATCTCTCGGGCCTGGTTGACGCCAGGATATATTATGATAGTAAGCGTAGAGTACAGCCCTGTCACGCAGTCTCAATCCTAGATGGAACTCCATAGCAACATGATTATCATCCACATCGACATCATCATTATCGCACAATAAAAACTGTTCCAGCTTCTGTTGCCATTTACGTGGCGTAGAAAATGGGACGGGGAAAAAAAAAGGCGAGTACGAAGGTAACCTCCCTGAGTGCAATGATCCTTTATCCTTTATATATATTTAAAAAAAAAGAAAAAAAAAAAGATGAAACATGAGATGACACCAGTAGAACAACGGAAACATTAAGATGGGCAGCGAACAGGCCAGTTTTTAAAGGTAAAACAAAA
>CM060308.1:6849482-6856982 GCA_030674185.1 Monoplex corrugatus | reverse complement strand
CATCTGGGTGGTATAATTTTTGAAAGGAAAAAAGGGAGATTGTTAGATATCTAACAAGGGAGATTATTAGAATGGCTTGACCATCTGGGTATGACTTCTGGTGTGTGGGCGGTAATGGCAAAGGTGCACACAATACCTGTCAGTGGCGTGTCTAAGTGATTGTGCTTTGACACCTTGGTCTGTTGTGCGCATTGTTTTGCTGTCAGATGAGAGAGCGTAGTTCGCCAGTTTTCGTCATGTCGGTAGTGTTTGACATGTATTTGTTTTTACGTGTGTCTGCTTCCGGCAGCCATGTTTTGTGAAGCTCTAAATGCTCTTTTGAGAAGAAGCTCAGCACACATAGTTACTATCAGTCTTCTTCTTTTTATTATCATGATGATGATGATGATGATTGTCGAGCTCTGACATCTAACACGTTCTGAAATAACGTTTTCAAAAGGTTTCAGTTTCAGTGTCTCAGGTTGACGTCTCCGTGCTTGGAATGAATTCCATGTACTCTGACGTCACAGGTGTCATGTGGATGGTGATCATGACACAAGCCTTAAGCCTGGGCACTAGACCCATGAGCTGACCAGGTCCTGAGGTCCTACTGGTGTATGTTTCACTACTTTCAAAAGACAAATGAAGAAGAATACGCATGTTCCAAGTTCCAACACTGCCTGTTTAAGGTACTGGCAAATGGGATAACAACGAAGGTTCTCCGCTGCTGTCTGTTTTGGGCCAGGCTCTGTATAAGTCTGTTCAGTGTCAGCCTTCGTATAGTAAGTACCCCAGGCGTGTTTCAGGGTCTTAAGGTCTCCTGTTGTTCATCGCCAGATGTTCTTGGCCTTCTTCTTTTGCGTCTTCCTTCTGGCGTCCATTGAAGGGCATCCAGCTGATGTTATCTTGCTCTCCTTGGTGATGTGCCCCGATCCGTCTCCATATTCCCCCTCGTGGGGATGTTGGAGGCTGTTTAAGTGTAAATAGTATCCCCACCTTCTGGAAATTCCATGCTAGAAATTTGCTCTTTTCTGTCACTCTCTTTGTTTCTGCCTTGTTCCTTTGCTTTCTGTCATTTCTTCCTATCATCTTCTGTCTTGCGGGTCCATTCATCTTCATGTGTGTGCTAAAGTCTTACATACTTTCTCTTAGGTTTGATAATTGGATACATGTATTAAGTGTGTTTTTGGCTGTAGGGAAATGTGATATGCGGAAGGAGTTTTAGGTAATTTCGGCCCGTTTTTATATATGATTTAGTGTCCTTAGTTATGTTTATATTTGTGTTCAGGTGTTGTTTTTTTTAAAAAATCCCCTGTGTGATAAATTGGACGGAGTGGTCAACGCTAGGGGCATATCCTTAGAATATGTTCCCAATTGCATTTATATATATATACTTAATTTTCTTTCCCTTTTTTCCCTTTTGAAGTATCATGTGTTTTGAAACAATTATAGCCCTGATATGGCTCTACGCAGTCGGCTGGGCTTTAAAACAAAAATAACAATAACAATAACAATAACAATAATAAGATCTCCATATTCCTTTCATGGTGATAATGCCTGTACTGTTCAGTGTTGTGGTTGTATTGGGCAAATAGTCGCTGACTGGAGATGGCGGTGGTGTTGTTGGGTCAGAGGATTCCTACGATTGTCTGGCGGCTGTTTGTGTGGAAGGTTGATAGTTTGATCAGTTCACGTTCTGTCATACCCCTGTGGTGATGCCGGGGGCTTTTTCAGTATAAATAGCATCCCGCCCTCTGGAAATTTTGTGCTAGAAATGCCCTCTTTTCTGTCCTTTTCTTTGTTTCTTTCTTCCTCCTTTGCTTTCTGTCCTTTTCTTTGTTTCTTTCTTCCTCCTTTGCTTTCTGTCATTTTCTTTGTTTTTTCTTCCTCCTTTGCTTTCTGTCATTTTCTTTGTTTCTTTCTTCCTCCTTTGCTTTCTCTCATTTTCTTTTTTTTGTTTCTTTCTTCCTCCTTTGCTTTCTGCTCATTTCTTTGTTTTCTTTCTTCTCCTTTGCTTTCTGTCATTTCTTGTTTCTTTCTTCTCCTTTGCTTTCTCTCATTTTCTTTGTTTCTTTCTTCATCCTTTGCTTTCTGTCATTTTCTTTGTTTCTTTCTTCCTCCCTTGCTTTCTGTCATTTTCTTTGTTTCTTTCTTCCTCCTTTGCTTTCTGTCATTTTCTTTTTTTCTTTCTTCCTCCTTTGCTTTCTGTCATTTTCTTTGTTTCTTTCTTCTCCTTTGCTTTCTGTCATTTTCTTTGTTTCTTTCTTCCTCCTTTGCTTTCTGTCATTTTCTTTGTTTCTTTCTTCCTCCTTTGCTTTCTGTCATTTTCTTTGTTTCTTTCTTCCTCCTTTGCTTTCTGTCATTTTCTTTGTTTCTTTCTTTCTCCTTTGCTTTCTGTCATTTTCTTTGTTTCTTTCTTCTCCTTTGCTTTCTGTCATTTTCTTTGTTTCTTTCTTCCTCCTTTGCTTTCTGTCATTTTCTTTGTTTCTTTCTTCCTCCTTTGCTTTCTGTCATTTTCGTTGTTTCTTTCTTCCTCCTTTGCTTTCTGTCATTTCTTCTGATCATTTTCTGCCTTGCTGGTGCATTCACCTGTATATGTTCGATAAAGTCTTACGTATTTTTCGATTAGGAGTGATAATTGGGTACATGTATTAAGTGCATTTTTGGATCTGGGAAGTTAGAATTGCAGAAGCAATTTCAGGTAATTTCGGCCGTTTTTTATATTGTTTTAAATCCCCTGTGTGATAACTGGACGGAGTGGTCAAAGCCAGGGGCATCTCCTTAGATTATGTGCGCGAATGCATTGATATGTAACTTAATTTTCTTTTTTCTTCTTCTTCCTTTTGAAGTATTGTGTATGTTTTGAAACGGTCATAGCCCTGATATGGCTGTTCACAGTCGGCTGGGCTTTAAACAAAATAACAATAACAATAACAATAACAAAAAGATCTCCGTATTTCTTTCATGGTGATAATGCCTATACTCTCATGGTTGTATTGAGCAAGTCGCTGGTTAGAGATGCCGATGATGTTGTTGGGTCAGAAGCTTCTTATAATTCTTTGAAATCTGTTTATGTGGAAGGTTGATAGGTGACAGTTTGGTAAGTTCACTTTCTGTCATCCTCCAGCGTTTTATGTAATGAAATACGGTAATACTGAGAGAAAAACATCTATATGGTCTCGTTGCACTGACCATTGCCATTTGTTTGAGAAGACCACTAGCATTCTGTGAAGGCTGAGAGATGGAGTAGAGGATTAACAGTGGAACAGGCAATTGGTCAGGGGCACGAGACACTGGAATGACTCTGACAGATCAAGCGTCGTATGAGCGAAGACTTTGATTGTCCTCTGGTGAAGTGATATGGTGGTCCGGGTTTCATGTGTGCAAATATATACACGTGCTGATATATTGATGCGTGCTTGCACACACACACAGACACACAGACACAACAACACACACCACACACACACACACACACACCAACACAACACACACCACACACACACACACAACACACAAACACACACGGTTTACGTGCACATATGCCTACACTCAGTCACATTACTACCTCGTTGACCATTCACACACAACACACACCCCACACACACACACACACACACACACACACACACACACACCAACACACACACACCACACCAACCACACACAACATTTCACACACACGCACACGACACACACACACACACACACACACACACACACACACACACACACACACACACACACCACACCACACACACCACACACACACACACATAACACACACAACAACACACACACGACACCACACACATACACACACACCATGCAATAAACTAAACACATACACACACCAGAATCAACACATCACACAGACACACACAGAACAGACTGACAGACAGACAGACAGACACACACACACACACATGCACAACAAACACACCACACACACACACACACACACACACACACACACAACACACACACACCATAGCGCACGCGACTATGCTTTGGTAGAAAACTGGATGCCATCACTGCATACAATATTAAGTTTGTCACCACCACCCCCTAAATTTCTCCATGGTTCCCTAACCTTGCTTTTTTGGTCTGTCACTAACACAGCACACTATGTGATCAGCGAGGAAAAGAAAATGAAACGAAAACAAGTATACATAAAGTGAAGTGACCAGGAAGACAATGACCAAAATGTGGGCTCAGAGCATTCGTAAAGCGAGGACATTTCGCAATTTTTTTGTCACTAGCGCTCCAATTTTTCACGAGGAGTGTGTATACACATTGTTCCCTACAATGTGCATGAGGTATGTTGCTGACTCAGAGTGATAAAATACATGCACTACACGCTGTGCAGGCATTAGTGTGCTGCAGAGTCTGCATTCTGTCTTTAGTGGACTTACATGTTGGGTGTTTCATGTTTCAATAAAAAGCCAACACTAACACGACTTGCAGAATGTTGACGTTCATAGTTAATATTCTACATGCATGTTCACACGAAGAGGATATAGGTACCGGCAAGTCTGCATACATGTGAGGTTAGAAAAATCTCCACCCTCTACCCACCAAGGAGATCGAACCCAGGATCTTTCAAGTGAAAGACCACTGTTTACCCACTTGACTACCATGCTTGTTATTTCTCAATAATTCACATTTACTGTAGCAAGTGTTTGGAAATGAAGGTAACCTTCAGCTTTGTTAAGCTAAAAACCTTGAGACTCCTTTTCCTGTTCCTGCGAGGGGATGCCAGGGGCAGGTTGACTTTTCCTCTTTGTCTCTTTCTGTCCTGTGTTTCACTCTAACTGCCCATTAATTTAAACCACCACTGTATTCAATTCAGCTACAGGAGTTCATACTGTGTTTTGGGTCGTGACCATATCACCCTGATATCACTGATCTGTAAAGATTTATATAAATACACTTTAATCGAAATTGTTTCGGAATTTGGAATCGAATTGAAACATTAAACATTATTTTCAAATACAGAATATTGGTCAATATTAAGTGATACAGCTGAAATTTTGTGAAGACAATCTCAGTACTAGAGAGAATTTGGCAATCAGAATTCCGATTCTAAAGGGTTAAAAGCTGTCATTTCCTATTCATCAGCCTAACAGTGGAAGGACCATTTCAGGGCAGGATACGAGAGGGGATGAAGGTGTGCAGTGTGTGTAGCATTAGTTTCTGTTTCATCAGATATCATTGGACTTCACCATTACCATGGAGGACATATGGTTAAAGGATGTCCAATTGGATGGCTCCATTTTTATTGTTTTGTGGATGGCTCCATGTTTTGGTGGTTTGGTGTTAGATGGCTCCATTTGACTGGAGGCTTAAGTCCACAGGTCGTTTCATTGGGAAAATACTCGTTAAGCTCATTTCTCTCCCTTGGGTTCGTACGCAGTTCTCAAACCTCCTTGTCTTGTTGGTGCGGTCAGTTCCAAATTCTCAAATAAAACACACACCACTGAAGTGCAGCACGTGCACCCAAAGTAAATTCATTATCACGGAGAGCATGCAGCACGCGCTCAGTGACAGTTACCCAGCTTACAGCATTACCATGCACGTGCACCTCGCCCTACAATGGACCATATTCACGCCCTCAACGCATAAATCGTGCACTGGCCATTGTGAAACGTGGTGGAGTGTTGGGGCTTGTGCCTTTCGATTTCACGGTGGCCTCTCGCGGGGGATGGTGTTGAGCGAATACAGACATGGGAATCATGAACGTCGTTGTCGTTGATCGTTGAACCTCCAGAGACCTTGGTGATAGCGATGGGTTTGGGGTAGGTTCCGCCCTGTTAACACAGACTGATGACTCGTCCACTTGCATTTTATTACCCAGTTGGCTGTATAGTGTGTGGTATCCTTTTGATATGCACCAATAAAGTCATATTAGTTTCAAGATTATGAAGTTGTATAACCATTACATTACAAATTGTAGGCTTGATGGAGGAATGGTGGAAGGCAAAAGAAACGAGGAAGATATACAGGAGATAAACAAAGAAATCAGGAATAGGTGCAAAGAAGCTAAGGAAGCTTGGCTGAAAACAAAATGCAAAGAAATAGAAGACCGACACAAAATGGATCCTCAGGGTATGTACAACCTGGTTGTCTTAAAATCGAAAGATGGCGCGTTTAATGATGGAAAAAGACAAATATAGACAGATGGGAGGAGAGTACATTAAAGACCTTTTTGAAGACAACAGAACGAAGAACACATTATAAGAAAGAACTTTGAAGGACCACCCATAATGAAAGGTGAAGTTAGAGCAGCACTGAAAAAGATGACACCAGGAATAGCCGCAGGACCATGACAACATTACTACAGAGATGATTGAAGCCCTGGAGGAATTTGGTATAGAAAAAATAAAGTCCTCCTAGATGAAATTTACGACACTGGAAAAATCCCAAAGATAAGTCAGAATCAATTTTCATTGCACTTCCAAAGAAGACAGGGCTACAGAATGCAAACTCCATCGCACAATCAGTTTGATGAGTGATGTAACAAAAATCCTAGTAAGAATAATCATGATGAGGACAAGGAATAGAATCAAAGAGAAATAGCGGATGAACAGTGTGGATTTGTGGAAGGGAAAGGAATATTAATCTATGCATCCTAAGAACTATCAAGAGGTCAATCGAGATGAATAGGATTATATTTATGCTTTGCTGTTAACAAAGCTTTCGATCGGAAGACGTGAGATTGATTACCACTAGAAGACTAATATTGATGGAAAAATCTATGAATATCGAAATATTTTGGAATAACACTGCATGAGAATGAACGTATAGCTCTTCCAAACATCAAGAGGATTAGACAAGGTTGTGTTTGTCACCAGATCTGTTTTCACTTTACATCGAAAACATCATGAGAAACCAGAGGAAGACCCGGGAAATTAAAGGTTGGAGGAAAAATGATAAACAACATTCGATACGCGATGGCACCGTGCCAATTGCAGAAAATGAAAGGGACCTACAAAACCTTGTGAATGTACTAAAAATAGAAAGTAACAGGTAAGGGGGTTGGAAGTAAACAGCAGGAAGACAGAAGTCATGGTGATCAGTAAAAAACATGAAATCCCATCATGCAAAATAATAGCAAACGGCACAACCTTGAGAAGGTTGATAAGTTTAAATACCTGGGAACGATCATTTCACCAGATGGCAGATACACATCAGAAATAGCCAGCAAACTGGCCAAGCCAAAACAGCATTCAAGAAGATGACAAGCATTCTTACCAACAATGCCTGTCATTAAACATCAGGAAGAGAGTTCTTGAATGTTATATAGAACCAATACTGTTATACGGTTGTGAGGCGTGGACAGTCAACAAGCAAAGCCAGAACAAGATTGAGGCAGCTGAGACGTGGTTTCTAAGAAGAATGTTGAGAATTCCATGGACAGCAAAGAAAACAAACGAGACAGTCTTGATGGAGGAACTGAAAGGGATCAGGAAAAGACAGGCAACATTTATAGGCCATTTTATGAGGAAAGGGGAGTTGGAG
>CM060308.1:6836982-6844482 GCA_030674185.1 Monoplex corrugatus | reverse complement strand
CTGGTCGTGGTCAGCGTCAGTCCCCCATGATAAAACACACTTCACTGAAGCACAGCACGTGCGCCCAAAAGTAAATCCATTATCATGGAGAGCATGCAGCGCGCGCTCATTGACAACTACCCAGCTTACAGCATTACCATGCACGTGGCTCCTCGCCATACAATGGGCCATCTTCACGCCCCCAACGCATAAATCGACCCAGCGCCATTGTGAAGCGAAGGGAAGTATTGGAGCTTGTTCCATTCCATTTCACCGATGGTGGCGTTGAGCAAATACAGACACACGGATCCTGAACGGCGTTGGGTAGTTTACCGCCCACAGACCTTGTTGATGGTGATGTGTGAGAATAGGTACCACCCCGTTAACATGGACTGATGACCTGTTGGACTGACTCACCCACCCTCATTTCATTAACCAGCTGTCTGTTCAGTCTTGGATATAACGGTTAATTAACCCTTTGATTCTCCGCACCCTGTCCACTAGCATCCTGTATTGTAAACCACACAATAAACCATTTCACTTTGCTTTTAGGTAGTTAGGGGTTCTTCTTTCCATTCAGTAGTTAGGGGTTCTTCTTTCCATTCAGTAGTTAGGGGTTCTTCTTTCCATTCATTCTCCCTTTTCCTCATAAGACTTTTTCTTATTTCTACTTTCCAGATCATTTACTTATACAGGGGGGTGCAAAAGTAGGTATACAGTAAGTATGATCACATCATTATTATAATGCTTAATTCCGCTCTCGATTAGAGGAGTGTGTGAATACCGACGGCAAGCAGTTTGAGTATCTGAGGGATTAAGGCTGCTTGTTATTACATGTATATGCAATATTCATTTGTTTGTATAATGAATGGAATGAGTATTGTACGTGTTTTCTTTTTCGTAACTGTATACCTACTTTTGCACCCCCTTATATTTCTTCGAAATCCTCTCCATAGCTGCCCAGAATATGACAGCTTTAAAGACGGTCATACATGCAGAAATGCGTTCCTTGTTAGTGAAAGTTTCCAGCTGTAATTGGGTGGATTTTTTCCATGACCAAATTTGGATCGAAGGTGTGGATTGCTAAGGAATCATTCAGTCGTAATTTTGAGAGTCATGGCACTAGGGTCAAGGTCACACACACACAGACACAGGCACAGACACAGGCACAGACGAGACACACAGACACAGGCACAGACACAGACACAGACACAGATACAGACACACAGACACAGGCACAGATACAGACACACAGACGCAGACACACACAGACACACAGACCGCACACATGGAACGCGCGCTCGTGCGTGCACACACACACACACACACACACACACGCACACACACACACACACACACACACACACACACACACACACACACACACACACACACACACACACACACACACACACGCCTCAAATCAGCACCTTTTGAGGAAGATACAGTAAACAACTCTTTCTCAGAAATTTCGGACAATACTGACATTGTTTCACTATTTTGACAGTCTACCATTGTGCTGGCTTCACATCTAATCATACTCCATTACATACCATTTCGAGGTCACAGTTATCTTCAGAAAAACAACTTCAGGATTTATCTGTGATCATTTTTGTGTGGAAAGGGAGATTGTTCGAATAGCTTGACCATCATGGTTTTTCTTTAATCGTTTCCTGGTGAGTTTGTGGGTGTCGTCTTGTCGTGTCTTGTCCTGTCTTGTCCTGTCTTGTCTTGTCCTGTCCTGTCTTGTCTTGTCTTGTCAGGCTGTTGCCGGGTGTGTGAGGAGGGTGTGACCTTGTTTGACCTTGTTGGTGAACAAGTAAGCGGTCACTTTGAGATTTGTGTCTTGTCTGACAGGTACAAGTTACCATGTGCAGTTGTCGTTCTTGTCCTGTCCACGTTCTTTTTTTCTCTCCCTTTTTTTTGGATTTTTTTCCCGATTTGGGATATTCATTCAGATCAACTTTTGGCTGTGGTGTGTGTGTGTGTGTGTGTGTGTGTGTGTGTGTGTGTGTGTGTGTGTGTGTGTGTGTGTGTGTGTGTGTGTGTGTGTGTGTGTGTGTGTGTGTGTGTGTGTGTGTGTGTGTGTGTGTGTGTGTGTGTGTGTGTGTGTGTGTGTGTGTGTGTGTGTGTGGTGTGTATGTTTGTGTGTGTGTGTGTGTGTGCTCGCGTGAGTTTGTCTATGCTGCGTTTGTCAATGCTGTATTGATGTGTATGTGTGCGTGTGCGTATTTGTAAGCAAGCACGCGCACGCGTGTGTGTGTGTGTGTAATATTGTAAATTCTGTGATAGGTTTATTACATCGAAAACACTTTTTAGTCAATTCATTGTTCTCATTGAATAACTTCATTTCTGGAAACAAAACAAAAAACCAAATCCAAAACAAAACAAACACCCCCCCCCCCCTCCAAAAAAAAAAAAAATCATCAAAATTTATCAATTTTTCTAAAATTGTGTACTTACTTTTTTACCACTTATCTATCGTAAGAGAATTTCAAATATACTTTTTTTTTTTCTTTTGAACTAAGTTCTGTCTGCTTCATGTTATATGATAATTCCAATATATTTTCATTTATTTGCTGTTATCCTCCACACCTCAATTGGGGTTAAAAGATTTATGAAACAATGTTAAATGTTCAGTGTGTGTGTGTGTGTGTGTGTGTGCGTGTGTGTGTGTGTGTGTGTATGTGTGTGTGTGTGTGTGTGTGTGTATATATATGTGTGTGTGTGTGTGTGTGTGTGTGTGTGTGTGTGTGTGCGTGTGTGCGCGTGTTTGTCCGTGTTATGAGTGTATATGTGTGTAGAAGTATATTTGTGTGATGTGTGTGTTATGTGTGTAAGGTGCATGTATATGTGCGCGTGTGAGGCAAAGTAAAACTATCATGAAAGATATGTGAGGTGTTTGTGGATGGATTTCCCCCCAAATTTGGACCTACGATCTGGCATCTGGCCTGAAGGGGAGTTAAGAATGCACAAATTTAAAGGAGACATAACCCAGTTTGTGTCACCGTTTCTTAAACTGTGAATACATTTGAAACAGAATTTTGTTGTTTATAAATGTATTTTTGAGCCCATTTGTTTAGCGTTTTATAAGGATGTTTTTCATTGAAAGTTACAAAGACACAGATGAAGTTTTCAAATTAGTATTACCATGAGTATAATGATGGCTAGTCAGAATAGGCCAATGGCTTCATGAGTATGGGCACTTTCATTATGAAAAGACGATGGCGATGGGTTGGACAAGTCACCCAAAGTGAGCAGAATAACATCACCTGGACTCCTCTTATCTGGACATCAGAGGTATGGCATAAGAGAGGAAGGCCTAAAAGAACACTTGGTGACAAACGAGAGAAGAAGACCCTAAGGCCCTGGAACACAGCTGGGATAGTGTGCAGAGGCTGGCCCCAGAACGGACAGAAGTGGAGAAGTCTTGTTGCTGCCCTACTTGCCATTGGTAAAATAAGCGGTTGGTAAAATGGCTTTAAGGCCTTGTAAGTAATGGCGTGGCTTTTTCTTTATGTTCTTTTCCGCTTTCTTGTTTGAGTTAACAGAAATTCATAGAATGTCTTGACCATCTCTCTCTCTCTCTTTCTATCTCTCTGTTTCTCTCTCTGTCTGTCTCTGTCTCTGTCCCTCTGTCTCTGTTTTTCTCTCTCTCTTTCTCTGTCTCTCTCTGTCTCTCGTTCTCTTTCTCTCTCTCTCTCTTCGTTCTCTTTCTCTCTCTGTGTGTGTCTCTCTGTGTCTCTCTTTCTCTCTCTCTCTCTTTCTCTGTCTGTCTGTCTGTCTGTGTGTGTGTATGTGTCCCCCACCCCTCTCTCTCTGTGTTGTCTTTTCTTCTTTTTCTTCTTCTTCTTTGAAGGTGGAGTGACGTGGCCAACACATGCACACAGGTGTGGTGTGACTGAAGTCACGTCTGTCCCATTGTTGCGCCTTGGTGTCGGGTTTTCCTGTAGTTAATTATGGCTGTAGGGCCAGTGACAATGACTACAGGACTTCATTACGGTACAAAGCGTTACAGGCAGGCGTTTCTGCTCTAGGGTTTGTATCGTTTGTGTGCAGAAGGGTTTTGCCTTTTTGTTTCTGCTTTTCTTCCTTGTATCCCCCTCCCCTCCCGTGGGAATGCCAGCGGCATTTTCAGAATGTATAGTATCCCCGCGTGGACAGTCAACAAGCAAAGCCAGAACAAGATTGAGGCAGCCGAGATGGGGTTTCTAAGAAGAATGTTGAGAGTTCCATGGACAGCAAAGAAAACAAACGAGACAGTCTTGATGGAGGCAGACATTCGTAGATCACTCATAAGGAAGATTAGGAAAAGACAGGCAACATTTATAGGCCATTTTATGGGGAAGTGGGATTTGGAGCACCTGGTCACAACGGGAAAGCTGGAGGGAAAGAGAGCACAGGTAGACTCAGGGAGAAAATGCTGGACGGACTTGCAGAGTGGCTGGGGACGAGGAGGGTGGGGAGAAGCTGGAGGGAACGAGAGATAGGGACAGGGAGTCCATGATCGCCAATGCCATGCGGGACAGGGATTGATAATGGATGATGATAGTATCCCACACCTTCTGGAAGTTTTGTGCTAGAAATTTCCTTTTTTCTGTCACTCTCTTTGTTTCTGTCTTGTTTTTGTTTTTTGTTTTTTTGTTTTTTGTTTTGCTTTCTGTCATTTCTTCCTGTCATTTTGTGCCTTGCTGGTCCATTCACCTGTATGTGGTCGATAAATTCTTACGTACTTTCTCTTAGGATTGATAACTGGGTAGCCTACATGTATTAAGTGAAGTTTTGGCTCTAGGGAAATGAGATATGCAGAAGCAGTTTTGAGTAATTTATGGCCTGTTTTTAAATACGTTTTGGTATCCTTAGTTATGTTTAAATTTGTATTGAGGTATGTTTTATAAATCCCTTTTGTGATAAATTGGACGGAGTGGTCAACGCCAGTGGCATCACCTTGGATTATGTGCGCGGATGCATTGACATGTGTACTTAATTTTCTTTTCCTATACTTTTCTGTTGAACTATTGTGTATGTTTTGAAACGGTCATGGCACTGATATGGCTGTACGCAGTCGGCTGGGTTTTAAACAAAATAACAATAATAATCCCTTTGTATCTGTCTGTCTGTCTGTCTCTGAATTTTCGTTGTGGTTTTCATATTCATATCCACTTATCTCCGTCTGTGTGGCTGTCTCTCTCTGCCTCTCTCACATAGTTAGATTGGAGTTTGTTCATATGGGGTTCATCACTCGGCCAACCCCATATGCGCACCACCCTAATCTGCCACCAGTTATCTTTATTTGGTAGAATCTTTGGGTCTGCACAAAAGTTTATCTGCTGGCAAAGTTTTGAGAAAAGGGGGAAGAGCAGGCCCCATGAAGCCTTAAACTGACACCATTAAATAATTCAAACATTAGGGTGGGCAGTGAAAAGGCCATTGTCTATGTACATGAAGCCTTAAACTGACACCATTACAATAATTCAAACATTAGGGTGGGCAGCGAAAAGGCCATTGTCTATGTACATGAAGCCTTAAACTGACACCATTACAATAATTCAAACATTAGGGTGGGCAGTGAAAAGGCCATTGTCTATGTACATGAAGCCTTAAACTGACACCATTACAATAATTCAAACATTAGGGTGGGCAGCGAAAAGGCCATTGTCTATGTACATGAAGCCTTAAACCGACACCATTACAATAATTCAAACATTAGGGTGGGCAGCGAAAAGGCCATTGTCTATGTACATGAAGCCTTAAACTGACACCATTACAATAATTCAAGCATTAAGGTGGGCAGCGAAAAGACCATTGTCTATGTACATGAAGCCTTAAACTGACACCATTACAATAATTCAAGCATTAAGGTGGGCAGCGAAAAGACCATTGTCTATGTACATGAAGCCTTAAACTGACACCATTACAATAATTCGAGCATTACGGTGGGCAGCGAAAAGACCATTGTCTATGTACATGAAGCCTTAAACTGACACCATTACAATAATTCGAGCATTACGGTGGGCAGCGAAAAGGCCATTGTCTATGTACATGAAGCCTTAAACTGACACCATAACAATAATTCAAACATTAGGGTGGGCAGCGAAAAGGCCATTGTCTATGTTCATTATTATTCATATTCAAATTCATATTCATATATACAATGAAATAGACTAAAAAATCTTCTTACAATGAGCGTCCACAAAACTGATGTTCAATATCTACAGTAAAATCAACTAAAATTCTGGGTACAAACAATGTAACAGCCTGCATTATAAATTTAAATCATGCAATTAAAAAAAGAGACATACGCATACATAATATCACCAAAAAAGTGCTAATCTGACAGTTATGCCTGTGCATGCTCACCGTTAAGCACAAATAGCAATGCATTCGCACACAGATCACTGCTTAACAGTTTCATCCAAAAAGCGATGTGTGTGTGAAGGACGATTTGAAGCACTAGTAAGCAGAATAAGTAAGAAAAATGTGGAAACTGAACAGAGTCACAAGGCGGGCTGATATTGAACTCGAGGCATCAGGTCTTGGGTCCACGGCTCTATTAAAAGAGACAGCCAGCCTGTGTAGGGGGGGGGGGATAAGTGGCCCACTTGGGGGATTGCATACCGATGTTCTGAACAATAGTCATGGTATTTGTAATGATGATGATGATGATGCATTTGTCCCCCTTCATGAGGGTCATTGGCCTATATATGACTTTCACGTCCCGATTCCTGGCTCACTCTTTCTCTCTCTCTCTCTTTCTCTCTCTCTCTTTCTTTCTCTCGATCTCTCTCTTTCTTTCTCTCTTTCTCTGTCTGTGTCTCTCTCTTTCTCTCTGTCTCTCTCTTTCTCTCTCTCTTTCTCTTTTTCTCTCTCTCTTTCTCTCGATCTCTCTCTTTCTCTATCTCTTTCTTTCTCTCTCTTTCTCTGTCTCTTTCTTTGTCTCTTTCTCTCTTTTTCTCTCTCTCTGTCTCTCTCTTTCTCTCTGTATGTCTCTCTGTCTCTGTCTCTCTCTTTCTCCTTCCCTCTCTCTCTTTCTCCCTCTGCCTTTGTTTCTCATGCTTTTGTAAAACGCTTGTCCCACTGACATATAGATGTCAATATTTTATTGCAATTCATTTTTATAAGCTCTTTGACTTTTTTGATATGCTTTCCACTTGCGGTAGTTTACCGAGACTATAATGGACGTCCAAAACAAATGCAACTGCCCGCGTTCAAGCAAACAGGAACCAGAAAAACGCGACAATAGAATCACAACGTGTCATTAATATAACCGGACAAGACAGGCAGAAATTTTCGGCCAACTGGCCTTTGTCAAGCCTGAACGTAAGATCACAAACAAACAAACACCAAATACAAAAATTTGGAGAAAAAGACTAAAACTTCCCTGCTACTTTGTCCAGGACTCTTCTCTCACTGGACGAAGCAGCAAGGAAGTTTCAGCCTTTTTCTCCTATTTGGTGTTTGTTTGTGATGTTACGTTCACGCTTGACGAAGGCCAGTTGGCCAAAAATTTGCTCCTGTCTT
>CM060308.1:6816982-6829482 GCA_030674185.1 Monoplex corrugatus | reverse complement strand
TCTGTAATTAATAAAATATGGCCCGTCTCTTTAGCTTTCCCCACCGCCGCCCGATGTTTCAGCAGTCGAAACTAGTTTGTCTGCGAAACAATAAACACGTGGATTCAGCCCGTAATGCGCAGGTGTGGCTCGAAGGGAGAGCACCATGGCAGGTTAATTGATGGCACGACTGGGTTGTGCCCCCTGCCTGGCAAAACGACAAACGTATGAAGTCTGGGGCCAAAGAGCAAGGCTGGAGAGATGAGTGAGATCATCCTCCAAATCCTTTCTCATCCCTCCCCAGTATCCTCCTCCCCTTCTCCCCCTCCCCCACCCCCCGCTGCAGCTTTTCATCCGTTAAACTCCACTGTACAGTCGTTCAACGAACGCAACGAGCAGTTTAAGATAGCTTTTTTCCCCGCGGCCAAGTTGGTTCTTTTGATAGAGCCGTGGACTCAAGATCGTATATTTCGAGAAGATCTGACATCTCGAGTTCAAGCACGGTCCCAACATTAACCCTTTGACTCCCGCACCCTATTCACCAGCTGCAAAAACTTAACCCTTTTGACTCACTCACCCTATCCACCAGCTTCCTGCATGATGCTGGTGGATAGGATGGGAGAATCGAAGAGTTAAGTTCTTGCTTTGCTAACATGATTGACAATGCAGGATGCTGGTGGACAAAGTGGGGAATCAAAGGGTTAGAAACTGACGTGTTCGCTGCCCATCTGACTGTTTCCATCTTCCATGGTGCCAGAGTAGTGATTTCATAGGTCCCTGTCACCCCCCCCCCCCCCTATTTCGAGACCACTGCTAGCCATAGGGTTTTGCGAAGGCCCAGGGAGATCGCCAGGTAGTGCTAGCAGATTTTAAGGATCACATTGCAATTGTGTGAGTGCGATGAAACAAACTCCAAACTCTAAACTCAAGATGGAGTATATAGCACTTGAATTCCACATGCGTTCATCCAAATCTGCCAAATTATGCTGGCCTCCAGTAATTATCTGGCAGATTCCTTAAGCCTATGCACTGGCAAGATCTGGAATTGGGCAGGTGGGGGATAATGGGGCTATGAAACACTAAGCTGACACTATCAGAATGACTTGAGCATTAAGAGGCAGCCAAACAGTCCAGTTTTAAGATAAGTTTCAGGCTGGGATTGAACTCAAGACAACAGCATTGAGTTATGACTGTCAAAGAGCCAGCAGCCAGCCTAGGAACCACAGTGGTTGACAAGCGATGATGGAATCTGCAAATTTGATGCAGAGTAAAGAAATGTCAGATCTGCAGAATTTGATCATCCATATTGTTGGTTCGTATTACTGCCTTTGTTGTCCTACAACTTAGATTACTCTCCCCTGATTGGGCATGGGTATTGAATGGTGTGACTATGCTAACAGTCTGGATAAGCGCCCCTTTTTCGTGATGAAACAACCTATCGAGTGGCCGTTCCAATGAGTTTATGGAGGTGGAACTTTCCTGGACGATATTGTGTGAGGCACGTGGGGTGGCTCCTTGAGTCCCATCTATATACCCTCATGGTGTTTCTTGTTAATTCCTCACCTGGAATTTCTGTGCTAGAATTTTTTTCAGTCATTTTTTCCTTGCATTACTGCTTTGCTTTTGTCATCTCTTCATTTCTCTTTTTCTGCTTTGTTGATCCATTCACCTGTAATTTTCAATAAATCCCTTACATGCTTTTGTCTTGGGTAAATTGGGTAAAATATGTTCACTGCATTTTTGCCAAGGAAATGGGAACTGCTTAATTGCAACTATAGGTCTATTGATAGAACCGTGCAGTATATACAAGCGTGTGACTATTCATTTAAACCGAGCGGCCCAGTGGTTCAGTTGGTTGAGCGTCGGATTCATGCTAATGTGGGGGGGGCTATTTATGGCCTTCTCACTGTCCATCTTACATCATTGTTGTTCTGGGGTCTCATGTAGATTAGGTGGCCCCCTCCCCTATGCTGGCGTATGGTATCCCATCGTCCATATCACTTGTAGATGGTGTCCACTAAAACTGATCCAAACCAAACCAATCATTAAAGTCCGTCCAATTTTCCCCGTCTAACCCCGGTGCTCTCCCTATCCCTCTCTATCATTTGGTTGTTGGGACCAGGTTCTCCATATTCTCTGGGAGTTGCGTAGAATTAAAACTGGCCGTATCATGTCATTTAAACATCATTGATTGGGTTTTTTTTGGTGACTGTGTCTATAGTAGATAAGTCTCTTCCCCCACTTCGCTGGAGAGTGTCCGAACGCGTCTGTGGATTATGATTTATGAGGTGGGATCTGTCGATTAAATACTTTTAACCCAGATTGTCAGACTCATCATCGTTTAACCCATAATTGCCAAAGCAACCCTTTGACTCCCCACCCTGGAAGCTTTGGTGGATAGGGGAGTGAGTAAATGGTTAAATTTTTGCTTTGCTACATTGTTGACAATGCAGGATTGCTGGTGACAGGGTGCGGGACTCAAAGGGGTTGACATTAAGAGTCTCACAGTGATTTTATCGGAACACGTTCGTTTCTAGACTTGACTGAAAGGCACACAGGGTTTGGTAGGTAAATAACAAGTGCACGCTGCTGAGAAAATAAGTTGGAATGGGTTTTGTTTTACCGCGCGCTTCTCTCTCCTTCATCCCCTATGTCTTCTGGCTTCTTCCTTGTTCCCAAGCTGCAGGCGGCCAATGAGGTTGACTCTTTCAAGTCCTGTCTTTATCCATCAACTCCCACCAGCTCTGTATTAGGGTGAGAGGGTGAAAGAGGTTAAAGGAAGGTGGTGGGATTATAGGAAGCTGCGATAGGGTGAGGGAGTGAAAGGGTTAAGGAAGCTGGTGGATAGGGTGAGGGAGTGAAAGGGTTAAGGAAGCTGGTAGATAGGGTGAGGAGTGAAAGGGTTAAGGAAAGCTGGTAGATAGGGTGAGGGGATGAAAGGGTTAAGGAAGCTGGTAGATAGGGTGAGGGAGTGAAAGGGTTAAGGAGGCTAGTAGTAGGGTGAGGAGTGAAAGGGTTAAGGAGGCTGGTAGATAGGGTGAGGAGTGAAAGGGTTAAGGAAGCTGGTAGTAGGGTGAGAGAGTGAAAGGGTTAAGGAAGCTGGTGTATAAGATGAGAGAATGAAAGAGCAGCTGGTGATAGGGTAAAGGAATATTAGGGTGAAGAAAGCTGGTGGATAAGATGAGGGAGTGAGAGGGTAGGGTGGTGGATAGGCTGAGGAGTTAAAGGGTTAAGGAAGCTGGTGGATAGGGTGGGGAAATAAAAAGATTAGTAGAAGCTGACAGATAGGGTGAGGAAATTAAAAAAATGGTGGGAGCTGGTGATAGGGTGAGGGAATAAAAAATGGTGGAAGCTGGTGGATAGGGTGAGGGAATAAAAGAAATTGGTGGAAGCTGGTGGATAGGGTGAGGGAATAAAAAAAATGGTGGAAGCTGGTGGAATAGGGTGAGGGAATAAAAAAGATGGTGAAGCTGGTGGATAGGGTGAGGAAATAAAAAAGATGGTGGAAGCTGGTGAATAGGGTGAGGGAATTAAAAAACTGGTGGAAGCTGGTGGATACGTGAGGGAATAAAAAAGCTGGTGGAAGCTGATGGATAGGGTGAGGGAATTAAAAAAAATGGTGGAAGCTGATGGATAGGGTGAGGGAATTAAAAAAATGGTGGAAGCTGATGGATAGGGTGAGGGAATTAAAAAATGGTGGAAGCTGATGGATAGGGTGAGGGAATAAAAAATGCTGGAAGCTGATGGATAGGGTGAGGGAATAAAAAATGCTGGAAGCTGATGGATAGGGTGAGGGAATAAAAAACAGATAACTGGTGAAGCTGGTGGATAGGGTGAGAGAATAAAAAACAGATAACTGATGAAGCTGGTGGATAGGGTGAGGATAAAAAAGATAACTGGGAAGCTGGTGAATAGGGTGAGGGAATAAAAAGAATGGTGAAGCTGGTGAATAGGGTGAGGGAATAAAAAGATAACTGGTGAACTGGTGGATAGGGTGAGGGAATAAAAAGATAACTGGTGAAGCTGGTGGATAGGGTGAGGGATAAAAATAAGATAAATGGTGAAGCTGGTGTGGATAGGGTGAGGGAATAAATAAAGATAAATGATGAAGCTGGTGGATAGGGTGAGGGATAAAAATGGTGAAGCTGGTGGATAGGGTGAGGGAATAAAAAGATGGTGGAAGCTGGTGGATAGGGTGAAGGAATAAAATAAAGATAAATGATGAAGCTGGTGGATAGGGTGAGGGAATAAAAAAGATGGTGGAAGCTGGTGGATAGGGTGAGGAATAAAAAGATAACTGGTGGAAGCTGGTGGATAGGGTGAGGGAATAAAAAAAAAGATAACTGGTGAAGCTGGTGAATAGGGTGAGGGAATAAAAAGATAACTGGTGAAGCTGGTGGATAGGGTGAGGGAATAAAAAAGATAACTGGTGAAGCTGGTGGAATAGGGTGAGGGAATAAAAAAGATAACTGGTGAAGCTGGTGGATAGGGTGAGGGAATAAAAAAGATAACTGGTGGAAGCTGGTGGATAGGGTGAGGGAATAAAAAAGATAACTGGTGGAAGCTGGTGGATAGGGTGAGGGAATAAAAAAAAGATAACTGGTGAAGCTGGTGGATAGGGTGAGGGAATAAAATAAAGATAACTGGTGAAGCTGGTGGATAGGGTGAGGGAATAAAAAACTGGTGAAGCTGGTGGATAGGGTGAGGGAATAAAAAACTGGTGGAAGCTGGTGATAGGGTGAGGGACTAAAAAAACTGGTGGAAGCTGGTGGATAGGGTGAGGGACTAAAAAACTGGTGGAAGCTGGTGGATAGGGTGAGGGACTAAAAAAACTGGTGGAAGCTGGTGGATAGGGTGAGGGACTAAAAAACTGGTAGAAGCTGGTGGATAGGGTGAGGGACTAAAAAACTGGTGAAGCTGGTGGATAGGGTGAGGGACTTAAAACTGGTGAAGCTGGTGGATAGGGTGAGGGACTAAAAAAACTGGTGGAAGCTGGTGGATAGGGTGAGGGACTAAAAAATTGGTAGAAGCTGGTGGATAGGGTGAGGGACTAAAAACTGGTGGAAGATGGTGGATAGGGTGAGGGACTTAAAACTGTAGAAGCTGGTGGATAGGGTGAGGGACTAAAAAACCTGGTGGATAGGGTGAGGAATGAGAGGGTATCTGGAGGAAAGGTTGAGGGAAGTGAAGGGGTTAAGGCTTTGCAGTGTGGTTGCCGTGCGGGTGAGCAGACAGCGTGGTGAGATCAGCGATATTTGTGGCTCTCTCTTTATTCTATCAGTGACTGGCGCGAAGTGTCAGAACAGGTACAGGCCAAGTGTGCATACATCGCGAATGTTGAACGTCTACTGTCAGGGGGGTGTGGGTGAGGAGAGGGGGGGGGGGGGTGAGCCGATGCTTTAAAGATGCCGTCATCACTTTTTGTTTATTTCGTCTAGTTAAGCTGGAAGTCGCCATGTGAGGATGCCAGAGGGGGGGTGGGGATGGGGGCTCTTTCAGTATAAATGTTATTCCCCACCTTCTGGAAATTCTGTGCTAGAAATTTCCTCTTTTCTGTCACTGTCTTTGTTTCTGTCTTCCTTCCTTTGCTTTCTGTCATTTCTTCCTATCATTTTCTGTCTTGCCGGTTCATTCACTTTTACGTGTTCGATAAAGTCTTACGTACTTTCTTTTAGGATTGATAATTGGGTACCATATATTAAGTGCATTTTTGGCTCTAGGGAAATGAGATAAGCGGAAGCGATTTTTAGACAATTAGGCCCGTGTTCATGTATGTTTTAGTGTCCTTGGTTATGTTTAAATTTGTATTCAGGTGTATTTTTTTTAATCCACCGTGTGATAAACTGGATTTAGTGATCAACGCCAGGGGCATCTCCTTAGATTATGTACGCGAATGCATTGATATGTGTACTTAATTCTCTTTTCTTTATTTGTCCTGTTGAGGTAATGTATATGTTTTGAAACGGTTATAGCCCAGATATGGCTGTACGCAGTCGGCTGGGATTTAAACAAAAATAAGAGTATAACTGGCATACAGAAACATGAAAACTCTCAGCGTGCACCCCATGAAGACAGAGTATGGAGACTGTGCAACTACATACTTCCTGCGTAGTGTGGGCAGAGCAACAGAAAAAGAAAACTCTGAAACACTTCCAAGATCTAATCTACCGTGCTACCGCACAGACAACTCACAACAAATGAACCCCAAGAAGATAGGTTCACAAATACAAACAAGATTTATATATAACACTATCATAAGAAGAATGTTGAGAGTTCCATGGACAGCAAAGAAAACAAACGAGACAGTCTTGATGGAGGCAGACACAAGTAGATCGTTCATAAGGAAGATCAGGAAAAGACAGGCAACATTTATAGGCCATTTTATGAGGAAAAGGGAAATGGAGCACCTGGTCACAACAGGAAAGCTGAGGGAAAGAGGGTGCCGGGTAGACCCAGGGAGAAGATACTAGACGACTTGCAGAGTGGCTGGGGACAAAGAGAGTGGAAGAGATGCTTGAGGCAACAAGTGATAGAGACAGATGGAAGTCCATAATCGCCAACGGCATGCGGCAAGGCACCTGATGATGATGATGATGATGATGACTATCATAAGCACAATAAACCATTTCACTTGATAGCTTTTACAAATTCAAACAAGATTTATGAATAACACTATCATAAGCACAATAAACCATTTCACTTGATAGATTTTACAGATTCAAACAAGATTTATGTATAACACTATCACAAGCACAATAAACCATTATGACTGATAGGTTCACAAATTCAAACAAGATTTATGTATAACACTCGTATCATAAGTACAATAAACCATTTCATTTGCGTATCTCTTTTTCTTTGCGTGATTATGTAGTTCAAGGTCATACACATACAAAAAGAAAAGGAGCAACACTAGATCTATTCATTAAACTATTTAACATCCCAGCAACCACCAAGTAGTAACCCGTATATCTGGATTATCAAGAGCTAAGGGTAGACACTAAATCTAGTTGTTGAAAACAAAACCAAGCAAGCAAAGCAACAAGCAACCCCAAGCAAGCAAGCAAGCAAGCAAGCAAGCAAGAACAATAGCCATACACAAACCGTACTCTTTATCCATACCAACACATGACCACAAAATACTTTGGTACACCAGCGTAATTAACAGAAAATTGTTTTAATGAAACAACAACACAATTATTTAAACCAAAACTGAAATTAAAGCCATGTTCACTACTTCATAACAATACCACACGTACGCACACATCAAACAGTCTGAGTCACTTTTTTCTCGTGATCACCAACACACTTCAGGTAACCCTGCGTGAATCTCGTGCACACTTCTGCACACAAAGTAATGAACGCAAAGATTGGTGCCTATCCAACGGCTCACAGCTCGCTTCTCAACTTCCATCCGTGCGTATGGACGATTGTTAACATTTGGCTTCAAATCAGAATATATTCCCTAAGGTCCTAAATATTCAACACAATTCCTGACGAACATAATACACCCGCGTGACAATATATTCCCTTAAGGTCCTAAATATTTAACACAATTGTTGACGAACATCACACCCGCGGACCAAGTGATACGAACGATAAGACATTACATGATCACGACTGCATGCAACACGGAACGCATGATAACCGACACATCGATACCTTAGAGCGACAAATTTATATCTCGACAGCTGCCATTTTGAAAAGTTCAGAGCTACACTCACTTGAAAAGTTTGGAAGCTGATAAAATATCAGATTCTCAAGCAAAATATTCAAAATTTGGTGAGAATGTAGAAAATCCTGTTTTCATTTGTACATCAAAAATGGTTGCCGCTTATAAACTGAAAATGGAATAAAAATAATTTTAAAATCGATAGTCCGATGTTGTTTAACTTTTGTTTCAGAAAGAGGACAGAGGTTTGAGCAACAACCGACTACTGTTAGATGTTTCAGTTTTGCATGAAAGGAGACTCCAAGAATACAGACGCAAGTTTAGGCAACAACCCTACATTTATACAATAGCCCATTGTACCATATCATGATGAACAAAATTGCATACCCATGAATAGTTGTTCAAACAAAAATATTGTGTGGGATGTGTAAGAAAATCTGGTGAAAAGCAAGTAAATCTTCCAGGCAATACTGGTTTTCAGTTCTGATAGTCTGTTGTTGCTGAAACTATTCCTTCCCTGTTGGTACTGAAGTGTGGGGGGGGGGGGGGGGGGAAGAAGGCGGTATTTCACAGTGATCCATTCTTCCCCGTGAAAAGCCTGTAAGCTCGTTTTGTGCAACAACGGTTTTATAGTATAACTTTGAAATTTGATAAACAGCTTCTTTGGCACTTTGTTATCATGAATTTTATAGCAATATCTACCACATATCAAAAAAACATGCAAATTTTTTTTATATAGATCTTTGTTGCTCTAAGGTATCGACATATTTTACGTAACCAACACCTTACTCGCCCTAGTTACCAGGAGTAACACCTTATCAACAAAGTTGTGGGTACTTTATACAGCCGACGAATGAAGTTGGCTTGAAACCATAACATACTGGACTCTGGGTTGGAGCAGGAAGTGTCATAAGTTGGTAAACAGAGTAGCAGAAGTGATTTGAAGAGAATAGAAGTTGTTTTTAATTATGGATTGAATGAAACAGTCATGCCAACAGCTGCAGACCACAGCTGCTTACAATTGTTCACTAAGTCATTCGGAATTTTCAAACACCATGACATTGTCAAAAAGTTGTTGATTAACATAAAAAATACCCTCAGAATTATATATAACACAGAAAAAGCAACATAGTGAGTAGGAAAGCAAGAAAGAAATCAAGATGGTTTACTGATGATGTAGGCGGCGTCATCATGGGTGGGTAGCTACTTGTGCTGCTAGTGACGTGTCAAGTGTTTATGGAAGCAGTTAAACACGATAAAAAACAGCATGAAGCAGCAGTTTGACAGACAGCCCTTTGATCCCAGCCACAGGCAGCAAACCGTCAGAATCTGACAACGGGGAGACAGCAGAGAGACGAACAACAAAACAAAGCCCTCCCCCCCCCCAAAAAAAAAAAAGAAAAAAAAAAAGAAAGAAAAAAAAAAGAAAAAAGAAACAAATAAAAAATAAACAAGCAAAAAAACCCCACCAAAATCAAAAAAAAAAAAAAACAACCCGCCACTCCCCACACACACACACACACACACACACACACACACACACACACACACACACACACACACACACACACACACACACACACACACACACAAAGAAACAAACAAAAAAGAACTACAACAAAAAGCAAAACGAAACAAGAACCTCCCTCTACCTAAAAAAAAACTGTGACGCTGTGACGCTGTGATTGTGTGTGTGATGAGATTATAGGCATGTGTGTGATTGAGTACATGTATTAAGTGATTGTTTGTGCTGGATTGAGTACATATTTAAGTGCATTGGTTGTGGATGGATTGAGTACATGTATTAAGTGATTGGTTGTGTGGTGGATTGAGTACATGTATTAAGTGCATTGGTTGTGTGGCTGGATTGAGTACATATATTAAGTGCATTGGTTGTGTGCTGGGTTGAGTACATAATTAAATGATGTTTGTGCTGGATTGAGTACATATATTAAGTGCATTGGTTGTGTGGCTGGATGAGTACATTATTAAGGCATTGTTGTGTGGATGGATGTCCCCACCGTTCATGTTTTTATGTCTGTGTTTCACTAAGAGAGCACAGGTAAACCCAGGGAGAAAGTATTGGACGGGCTTGCAGGGTGGCTGAGGACAGAGAGGGTGGAAGATGTACTTGCAGCGACAAGGGATAAATGCATATGGAGGGCCATGATCCCAAAGCCATGCGGTAGTGCACATGATGATAATGACGACGATGTTTCACTAAGCATCTACAAAGCCATGTCCTTTATAGCAGTATAACGTTCGGCCTGTTGTTTGGGAGATTTTGTGTGTCCAGACGGGCACAACGACTCAACGGACTCTCACACCAACAGAGAAGGAAAAAAGTTCTTTCTTATATTCAACAAAAATTTAGGAAAACGAAATAGCTTATCTCGTCAATCAGTCATTGAGCTGGGGGGACTTTTGATCAAAATAAACTTATAACGATCTAGAATTAAAAAAAAAAAGTACACAATAGAAATGCTCACATCTCAAAGCTGCCTTGTCACAATACACAAGCACCAAAACTAAACCACAACAGGATATTCAGAATCACCCCTTTGTCACAACAAATCTGTTCTTCAATATCCTTTTAAAATTATCTCAAATCTCTTCCGATCACAATTCAATGTTATAAATGCTTTGACCTCTAAGTCCTTTTTACAAAAAGTTCTTGCAGTTAACCGTTTGACTCCCGCACCCTGTCCACCAGCATCCTGAATTGTCAACCGTCCTAGCAAAGCAAAACTTAACCCTTTGACTCCCTCACTCTATCCACCAACTTCCTGCAGAAAGTTGGTGGATGGGGTGAGGAAGTCAAAAGGTTAATTTTTTTGCAGCTGGTGAATAGGGTGCGGGAGTCAAAGGGTCAATATCTTTATCTTCATAGAGAGCATGCCGCAGACTAAATAGTCTCACGAAACTGTCATGCTGTAAACCAATAACAATAAACTACTGCCATGACTGCCAGAAGAATTCAGGAACCATCAACAATACTGTACTCAACTGTACTGCACACATAAACAGGCCAGGAACATGTCTTACCTTCGCAAAATCATTTAGCTCCCTGTCTTTCCCCATGGGATGCCGGGGGCTCTTTCAGTATATATGGTATCCCCACCTTTTGGAAATTCTGTGCTAGAAATTTCCTCTTTTCTGTCCTCTCTTTGTTTCTGCCTTACTCCTTTGCTTTCTGTTATTTCTTCCTATCATTTCTGCCTTGCTGGTCCATATACCTGTATGTGTTCGAAAAGTCTTACGTAGGCTACTTTGTCTTAAAACTGATAATTGGGTACATTATTGGTGTGCATTTTTGGCTCTAGGGAAATGAGACATGCGGAAGCAAGTTTAGCTAATTAGACCCTTTATAATATATTCGGTAGTGTCCTTAGTTATGTTTACATTTGTACTCAGGTATGTTTTTTTTAAACTCCTTGTGTGATAAATTGGACGGAGTGGTCAACGCCAAGGTTATCTCCTTAGATTATGTGCACGAATGCATATGTGTACTTAATTTTTTTCCCTTTTTTTCCTGTTGAAATGTTGTGTTGCAATGAAATGGTTCATAGCCCTGATATGGCTCTACGCAGTCGGCTGGGCTTTAAACAAAAATAACAGAATAACAGCTCTCTCTCTTGTCTTTCAAATTCAAAATCACAGTTCACCAAGAACTGTTTTCACGTCAAAGGTCACTCCACGTTACACAAAGTGGTTTATTTACATTTTCCGTCATCTTGAGTTTCAGTCCCAGCCCGCAACATTAAAAAGCTGGCCTGTTTGCTGCCCGTCTTGATGCTTACATCATTCTGGTGGTGTCAACTTAATGTTTCTAGGTCCCTCTCTGCAAGTCCGTCCATCATTCTCTCCCAAGAGAGCACCAGGTTGACCCAGGGAGAGAATTCTGGACGGACTTGCAGAGTGGCTGGGGATGAGGAGGGTGGGGGAGATGCTGGGGGTAACGAGAGATAGAGATGGTTGGAAGTCCATGATCGCCAACGCCATGCGGCAGGGCACCTGATGATGATGAGGTCCCTCTCCCCCCCCCCCTTTCCCCCGTTTCAAGACCTTACCAGCTCATAGGGTTTTGCAAAAGCAGGCATCGGAAGTCTTCAGATAATTGCTGGCAGATTTGGGTGGAGCGCATATGGAGTTTTCCGATGCAGCGAATCCCTCTCGAACAAACTACAAACTACAAAACTCTGTCATCTTGTGTCATTAAGCGTCGATGGGAAATGTAGCTTTCAGACATGGCCCAGATGGATAGCGTCTGCCGTAGGTTGATTCTTTCAGTTGTTTCTTTCACACCTTCTAACCATTTTTCCTATGACGTCCCCTTTCTGTGGGTCCATGCCTTTTTATGTTATAAGTCTTGTATGCTGGCTGTTCGCTTGGAAGTCTCATGAGGTGGCCGAACCATTTCAGCCTCTGTTGTTGTTTTTTTTTATATACAGGGGGGTGCAAAAGTAGGTATACAGTTATGAAAAAAGAAAACACGTACAATACTCATTGCATTTATTATACAAACAAATGAATATTGCATATACATGTAATAACAAGCACAGCCTTAATCCCTCAGATACTCAAACTGCTTGCCGTCGGTATTCACACACTCGTCTAATCGAGAGCGGAATTAAGCGTTACAATAATGATGTGATACTTACTGTATACCTACTTTTGCACCCCCCTGTATATATATTCTAGACGTGGCATAGTCCCTTCGGTGTCTCTAATGTCTTTATTTCTGATCGTTTCTCGACGTGTGATGGTCATTGTGTTTTTGAGACACCTCATGTTGCAAGCTGTTATTTTGTTTTTTGTCTTTGTGGCTTTGTGACTTATCTCTCTTTGC
>CM060308.1:6801982-6809482 GCA_030674185.1 Monoplex corrugatus | reverse complement strand
TGTACGCTTGACGAAAGCCAGCGGGCCCGAAAATTTACGCCTGTCTTGTTTTTTATATTGAATAGGCGTTCTCAGTTTGTTTTCGTTTTGTTTTCTAATGGGTTAATGTGGATAAATAATAATTAAAAAAAATTCACGTTTCCCATATATATAGAAAATCAGATAACTCTCTCTCGCTCAACGAAATAATGTCACCACTATTTAGACATAGAGCTAAACAAAATCAGGTAACTCTCTCTCGCTCAACGAAATAATGTCACCACTATTTAGACATAGAGCTAAACAAAATCAGATAACTCTCGCTCAACGAAATAATGTCACCACTATTTAGACATAGAGCTATACAAAATCAGATTACTCTCTCTCTCAACGAAATAATGTCGCCACTATTTAGACATAGAGCTATACAAATCAGATTACTCTCTCTCTCAACGAAATAATGTCACCACTATTTAGACATAGAGCTAAACAAAATCAGATAACTCTCGCTCAACGAAATAATGTCACCACTATTTAGACATAGAGCTATACAAAATCAGATTACTCTCTCTCTCAACGAAATAATGTCGCCACTATTTAGACATAGAGCTATAAAAAACCGGATAACTCTTTCTCACTCAACGAAATAATGTCGCCACTATTTAGACATAGAGCTATACAAAATCAGATAACTCTTTCTCGTTCAACGAAATAATGTCGCCACTATTTAGACATAGAGCTATAAAAATTCAGATAACTCTTTCTCGTTCAACGAAATAATGTCGCCACTATTTAGACATAGAGCTATAAAAATTCAGATAACTCTTTCTCGCTCAAGGAAATAATGTCGCCACTATTTAGACATAGAGCTATACAAAATCAGATAACTCTTTCTCGCTCAAGGAAATAATGTCACCACTATTTAGACATAGAGCTATACAAAATCAGATAACTCTTTCTCGCTCAACGAAATAATGTCGCCACTATTTAGACATACAGCTATGTGCTCTTGGCATTTACACTTTGGTAGATTAGTATCGTGGGTTCAGGCTTTGCTTATAGTTACGTTTGTTGTCATTTACTTCAAATTTTGAATGGTGTTCCATGTATTCCTTCTTGTTGTTTTGGTTTTCATTTTCATGAATAAAGTTGTGATGTTCAGTGTTTCAGTTCTAATTAACCAATCACCATGATATTTGGCAGGAAGATACCTCAGACAGTATTCTTTGGATTGAATATCTTTGTTGGGGTCTGTGAGTTATGAAAAGATGACAAATATTAATTAATTAATTAATTGCAATTTTTGGCGAGATTGTATACATCAGACATAATATGTTCAAAAGTTTTCATCCGATTTCTTTGATATTTGGCACACATATAGCAGGGACAGGTACCTATAGCCGGTAGTAAAATCTTGCAGTTCTCCTTGAAAGAAACATTTTTATCAAAAGTTGTATTATAATTTTTTTATCAAAATTATTCTAAAAATTGGTGTGATGATTGTACAGAAAATAATGATAGTAGAGCTAAGATTTTACTACATGCCATACATACTATACAGATGTGTTTGCTCACTAAATATCAAATTCCTAACATGAATATATGTGTAGTTATAAATGGCACAGTATGTACTATATTTTTTTCATTTTCGCGAGAACATTTTAATTAATTAATTTTTGTTAATAATAATAATTACAATATTTATATAGCGCAAAATCTTGATAAAATCAAATCTAGGCGCTGAAGCAGACACACACGCACGCACGCACGCACGCACGCACGCACGCACACACACACACGCACGCACACACACACACCACACACACCACACACACACACACATACAACACACACACACACACACACACACGCATGGCTATAAATGGGGAGAAAGAATAAAAGCAATAAAAGCAAGAATAAAAGCAATGGAAAATTATAGAGAGCATAGCATATACAATAATATATTATAACCATGTGATTCCCCTCCGAACGGAGACAGGCTGCAGAGGGGGGGGGGGGGGGGTTGAGTGAGGTTAGGATTTTATGCGGAGGAGAAAAGGTGAGTTTGAGAGCGGACTTGAAGGAGACAAAAGTAGGTTGCTGACGGACTGAGAGAGGAAGTTTGTTCCAGGAGAGTGGACCAGAAACAGAGAAGGCTCGTGGACCATAGGTATTGAGCTTAGTGCGTGGAAAGCGAAAAGTCAGAGGATCGGAGGCAGAGCGGAGGGTACGTGAGGGAAGATAGATCTCAAGTTAGAACTGAAACACTGAACATCACAATCTTGGTACCCAAATCTGGGTAGGTCTGCCCCCTTATTAAAACTAAATGAAACTGTCATGTTACAAAGACGATGGAGATGGATTGGACGCATCGTCCAAAGAAAACAGGATAACATCTCCCGACCTGTCCTTCATTACACACCAGACGGAAGACGTCAAATAGGAAGACCCAAGAACTCCCACGCCGAATAATAGAAAGTCAGGCCTGTGTAGCTCAGCTGGTTGAGCGTCGGATTTACATGCTAATGGTTGTGGGTTCGAATCCCGGGGTACGCTACATTAAAACTGGCCTTCTCACTGTCCCATCTTAACATCATTGTTGTTCTGGTGGTGTCAGTATAGGATTAGATAAGTCCCCCCATTAAAACTGGCCTTCTCACTGTCCATCGTAACATCACTGTTGTTCTGGTGGTGTCAGTATAGGATTAGATAAGTCCCCCCATTACAACTGGCCTTCTCACTGTCCCATCTTAACATCATCGTTGTTCTGGTGGTGTCAGTACAGGATTGAATAAATCCCCCTTCCCCCACTTCCCTGGGATGGTAATCCCCACCGGCCATATCACCTGAGGTGAGTGTCGAAATAAAAACTGAACCAGATCAAGTAATTAATGAATAGAAGGACAGCTCAAGGCCTGAAAAACACATGGGATGCTAGACAGATGCTGGCCCAGAATAGACAAATTTGGAGAATTTACACTGCTGCCTTTCATTCCCATTGGCATAAATAGGCAGTAGTGTAAGCAAACTAAACGATATGATTTTTTTGGTAGGTTGGTGGTGGGTTGTGAATAATAGTTTATTGTTCTTAACAGAAGTGTTATTGACAATGAGTCCGAATTTCTTGTTATTTTGGTCCATCTTCACTGTTTAAACGTAAGTATGCACGTTGTACACACACACACACCACTATCACACACACACACACACACACACAACACCACACACACACGACGCACGCACCACACCACACACACACACACACACACAATTATAATATCAAACCCACACACAGACCACACCCACAACACCCACACACACACCCCACACACATATATATATATATTATATATATATATATATATATATTATATATACACACACACACACGCGCGCGCGCGCACACACACAAATAATTATATTATATACACACAAACAGATATATGTAGTATATATGTAATATAATATATATATATATATACATACAGATATACACACAACATATATATATGTATGTGGTGTGTATATACATATACATAACACATCACAACATACACTACCAAACATACACACACACACATCAACACATACACTCACACTTTATTTATATATATATTATTTTATTGTTTTATAAGTAATAAGAATAGAGAGGAGAGAGAGAGAGAAGAGAGATATGAAACTTTCTTTTCTAGCGGTGAATAGCCCATAAGGCCATCCTGTATGTGTCCCGTTTGCTTCTTGCCTATACTAAAACAATAGAAAATACGATACTGAAAATAAAAATTAAACAAATCACACACAACACACCACACCACACACCACACACACACACACACACACACACACACACAAACACACACACACACACACACACACACACACACACACCGCACACACACACACACACACACACACCACACACACACACGCACGCACACACGCACACAAAGACATTTGGTTATAAATACATCAAACAGAATACATATATTCAAGTGCACTCGTGCGTGTCTGTGTAAGTGTATGTGTGACTAGAAGAAAGGAAACAAAGAAAAGAAGAACGAAAAGAAAAGAAACAAACAACCACCAACCAGCAACAAAGAAACCAAACAAAACAAACGCCCAACCAAGAACCAAGAACAGCACTAGCCAGCAAGCAAGCAAGCCAAGCCAATCGAACGAACGAACGAACGAGCGCGAACGAACGAACGAAACAACGAACGAACTAACGACAACAACGAGACAAATTCATCCTGAATAACTGAACCACAATTCAAATCAATTAAGAATAGCAGCTGCTTGTACACTGAAATGTGTGTGTGAGTGTGGTGTGTGATGAGAGAGAGAGAGAGAGAGAGAGAGAGAGAGAGAGAGTGTGTGTGTTGTGTCTGTATGTGTTGTTGTGTGTGTGTGTGTGTGTGTGTGTGTGTATATGCATGTGTATGTGTGTGTGTGTGTGTATGTGTCTGATGTGTGTGTGTGTGTGTGTGTGTGTGTGTGTGTGTGTGTGTGTGTGTGTGTGTGTGTGTGTGTGTGTGTGTGTTGTCGTGTGTGTGTGTTGTGTGTGGAGTGAAGTATTTAAGAAGAACATTTAACATTTTAATACATGACAAGAGTTTGTTTATGATTTAGGACGAAGAGCGACAGACGGAAATTTCAGACTTCAGAACACTTTATTACTCAAGCATAGTAGCGTAAGGTCCCACTGGTTCTGTCTCACAGCTAGTCTTTGCTATTCAACACACAAAATATGAGTCTAAGAAAAAGGACCGTAACAGATAAAATGTGAAACAAGTTATGAGATGAGTTGTGATTATATATTGACTGTTCTGTGTGTGCCAATTGCTCATGCGCTTTACAAAAACATGAGAGACGAAAATGGACGTACATATAACTACGTGTGAATCCTTAACTATCATAACACGAACAGTAACAACAATATAACAGTATTGCGAGTAGTGTTACCAGTATTCTGTATATGTAAAAAATAGACGTATAAATAACTACGTGTCAATCCTTAACTATGATAACAATAACAATAACAACAGTATATACAATATTGCGAGTAGTATTACCAGTATTCTGTATATGTAAAAAATAGACGTATAAATAACTACGTGTCAATCCTTAACTATAATAACAAGAACAATAACAACAGTATAACAATATTGCGAGTAGTGTTACCAGTATTCTGTATATGAAAAATATAGACGTATAAATAACTACGTGTCAATCCTTAACAATAATAACAAACAATAAAATATAACAATATTGCGAGTAGTGTTACCAGTATTCTATATATAAAAAAGTAAAATAAGCAGGAATCCCTTGAAGTTCAAAAAGAAAATAAAAAGGGTAAAAAGCGTTAAGACCAGATGAAGGGAAATGATGAGGGGGGAAGAAACACGTCAATTAACGCAATGAATAAAAAATTAGAGGGGAGTTAAGATATAGACATAGAGCTTGAGAAAAAGGTTATTGTAATGTTGTTTAAAGCCCAGGAATGCGTAGAAGCAGTAATCAGGGCTGATAAAACCATTTAAAACATACAAAGCTTAACAGATATAGAAAATAATGTTTGTACCAATATCAATTGCCATTCGCGCAACAATAATCTTGGGACATGCCTCTGGCGTTGAACATCCCGTCCAATTTATCGCACAGGAGATTTAAAAAACACACCTGAATACAAATCTAAACATACCTGAGGACATCTAAACATACACGAAAACAGGCATAAATTACCTAAAATTGCTTCCACATTTCTCACCTCCTTAGGGCCAAAAATGCACTCAACACATGTACCCAATTATCAATCCTAAGAAAAAATACGTAAGACTCCATCGAACACACACAGGCGAATGGACCAGCAAGGCAGAAAATGATAGGAAGAAATGACAGAAAGCAAAGGGGAGGAAAGAAACAAAGAGAGTGACAGAAAAGAGAGAAATTTCTGGCACAGAATTTCCAGAAAGTGGGGATACTTTTATACTGAAGAGCCCCGGCATCCCCATAGGGGAATGAGACAAGATAATACACGTTAAACAAGTATATGTCAATCCTTAACAACAACAATGTATGTTATAGATAACTAACATAGAAGCATACCAAAAGGAGAAAGTAAAAAAAGCAATACAGAACAAAGCGAGTAGGTTGGGGAAGTAACATGTCGACTCCAATACTATGATGAAAATAGATGAACTGTTATTTGTACAGTAGACAATCAAATATTTTTAATTGGAAAAATGCTAATAAATGAAACCAATAGGAAGTGAATAGAAGAGAGGTTTAGTATTTTAATATGACAGATAACAGCACAAAGCTGGGATATGTTCTTTTTAGCGCAGTGTATGTAGAGCTAGAAAGTTCTGTTTTACTAGAATAATTATTTACTATATTTCAAGCTGATACTTCTGAACTTTTGTTTTAAAGCTGTTTCATGATAGCGTGTGACTTGATTTCAGTGGGCAATATATTTCAGATATGCGTACCAGAAAATGAGATGCTTACTTTGAATATGTTTAATCTTTGCTCTGGGAAGATTATGGTTATGTCTTGAATTTGTGCAGGGTGTTTGGTTTGATATGAATCGTTCTGTCAACCATTTTGAGAAAGATCTGTGCACATTTTTGTACATTTGTGTGCTTTTGTTGTACCTAAGCTGGTCTTTTTAGTAATAACGTTTCCGCTTATTTTTCATTTTTGGTCTCTGGTTAGGGAGCTGTGAGTTCTAGAAATTTTCCTGCTCTTCTGTCCAGAAAAAATTATCCTTTTGTCCAGTAGAGCTTCACTGCAAACCATCCCATGTTACTGATGAAAAATCAGTATAGGATTTGACATAGGCAGTGTAAACTACATTCTTTTTGCTTCAGTGTTGATGAAATATGAGAACGGACTAAGAAGAAATAGATTCTTACAGAGAGTTTTGCCGACATAATCAATGGGGATTTCCCATGTAAGGTTTTAGTTTTTGTATACAACAAATACACAGTGCTCTGAAACTTGTTATATATTCACACCATCTAAAGTTAAGTGAAGATGTAGTTTTGAAAGTTGGTGTTCTTGGCGAGTTGTTATTTCCAGTGATTTTGTTTTTGAAGGATTGATCTGCATATGGTTTGCATTACACTTTTCTGATACCTACTTTATACATACCTGTAATGTTTCTTAGATTTCAGAGATTTTTTCCCGAAGACATTTAGAATAGTGTCGTTTGCAGGCGTATGACATTTAATAGTTTGATATTATGCGTAAGGATAAATCGTTGATGTAGAAACAAAATAAGATAGGACCTGAAATTAAACCTTGTGATACACCAAACGATACCTATCTTTAAAACAGAATCTACTGTGAGCATATACACGTTGTACCCTTTGCTTTCGGTATGAATGGAAGAAAATAAGATATATAGGGGTTATTTAGATTGGCATTAAATTTGAAAGAAGGGTTTTGCTGTCAGCAAGGTCAAATGCTGTTTGAAAGTCTAAGAAGAGAACTTCTGATAAATTTGCATCATTTATGGCT
>CM060308.1:6791982-6796982 GCA_030674185.1 Monoplex corrugatus | reverse complement strand
CCCAGTTCCATTAGAGTGTAAAGCGTTAAGGCCGAAACACTTGCTTGAGGGGTGGGGGTGGGGGAAGAGGGGGCCTTTTTGAGGACCTCCTGCTGTCCACCTCTTCCCGGAGTTTTTTTTTCTGTTCTCGTCACAACAGGAAAGCTGGAGGGGAAAAAGAACACCAGGTAGACCCAGGGAGAAAACACTGGACAGACTTGCGGAGTGGATGAAGACAGAGAGGGTAGGAAATAAACTTGCAGCGACAAAAGGTAAATTCGTATGGAGGACAATGATCGCCAACGCCATGCGGCGAGGCACGTAACAATAATAAAGAAGAAGAAGAAGAAGAAGAAGAAGAAGAAGAAGAAGGAGAAGGAGAACGAGAAGGAGAAGGAGGAGGAGGAGGAGGAGAAGGAGAAGAAGAAAAATAAGAAGAAGAAGAAGAAGAAGAAGGTGGTGGTGGTGATGGTGATGGAGGTGATGATGATGATGATGATGATGATGGTGGTGGTGGTGGTGGTGGTGATGATGATGATGATGATGATCTCTGCTGCGGACATGTCTTTCTGTAAGAGTTCACTCGTAAGTCGATCATTCGTAGTATGCAATCAAGACGTGAATAGCACAGTTTCGTTTTTATTGCGTGATCATGTAGGTCGTATTGTGACAGCAACAGATGGAGAGCATCCGGAGGGAGAAAAGGAAGCTTAAAAAGCGAATGAAAACTGCCTCAGAATTCGAGAAGCAAGGGCTCCTGGAACTCTGGAAAGATCTGAAGGCCAAACACAATGCTCTCAGCAAAGTGGAATCAGCAAGGCGAAGAAAGAGCAAAAAGAAGAAGACTCAAGATCGTTTCTTCAAAGATCCCTTTGACTTTGCAAGAAAGCTGTTTGAACAACCCAAATCAGGGACTCTCACAGTGGGCAAGGAAACCCTAGAGCAGCATCTCAGGGAAACATATTCCGATTCTCAGCGCGAGGCACCACTTGAAATCCAAAATCTGGTTTGGCCTGCAGCGCCAGAAGGAAAATTCAATAACAAACCACCAACACTGGATGAAGTGAAGAACGTAGTAAAGAAAGCCAGAGCCAAGTCAGCACCTGGACCAAACGGAATACCATACCTGCTCTACAAGAAATGCCCAAAAGTGCTCGAGTGGCTCCACAAGATGATTCGATCAGCATGGAGGAACCAGAAGATCAGCGACCAATGGATGAGAGCTGAAGGAGTGTACATTCCGAAGGAGCAGAACTCCAGCAGCATCAATCAGTTCAGGCCAATATCACTTCTGAACGTCGAGGGGAAAATCTTCTTCTCTGTTATGGCAGCAAGATTGACAAAATACCTGACTGAAAACAAGTATCTGGATATGTCAGTCCAAAAGGGAGGCATACCAGGAATGCCTGGATGCTTGGAACATGCCACGTTGATTTGGGATGCCATCCAAAAAGCAAGAACAGAGAAGAGAGACATTGACGTAGTTTGGCTTGATCTGGCGAATGCATATGGATCAGTTCCACACGATATGATCCAGCTGGCTCTTGAAATGTATCACATCCCAGAAAACATCCGAACAATGCTGAGGAAGTATTTCCAAGGGTTCTCAATGCGGTTCTCTACCAAAGAATACACCACGGACTGGATAGACCTAGAGGTGGGCATTGCAATGGGCTGTGCAATCTCTCCCATACTGTTCGTGTTGGCAATGGAAGTCATCTTGAAAGCTGCAATGAAGAGTTCAGGTCCAGTGAATCTGGGAGATGGATACCAGATGCCTCCTCTGAAAGCTTTCATGGATGACACAACAGTCTTGTCCACGGATGAGGAAGAGACACACCAAATCTTAAAGCAGCTGGATGAGCTGGTGGCCTCTTCAAGAATGAGGTTCAAACCTAAGAAATCCCGAAGTCTCTCACTGCGAAAAGGAAAAGTGGCAGATTCAGTCAAATTCATGGTAGCCAACCAAGCCATCCCCACTGTCACAGAAGAGCCAGTAAAAAGTCTCGGAAGATGGTATGATGACTCCCTGAAAGACACACAAAGGGGATGTGAAACCAAGCAAACAGCAGAAGAAGGCCTGAAGAAAATAGATAACTGCGGACTGCCAGGCAAATACAAAGTCTGGTGTCTACAGGTCATGCTGATACCAAAGCTGCTGTGGCCACTGCTAATCTATGACATTTGCACCAGCACAGTCGAAGCAATGGAAGCCAAAATCAACAAATACACAAGAAAATGGCTCGGTGTCCCACCTGGTCTCACTGATGTTGCATTCTACTGTCGTCAAGCAATGCTGAAGCTACCTCTGAAATCCATAGTGGAGGAATACAAAGTTGGAAAAGCAAGACTGTTGAGCATGCTGGAGGAATCGGAGGACAATATCGTGAGAGCAGTTCATCCAAAGCTGAGAACTGGCAGAAAATGGAAAGTCCAAGAGGCTGTAAACAATGCCAAGAGAAACCTCAGCATCAAAGAAATAATTGGACACACGCAAACCAACAGACAGGGACTGGGAGCAACAAAAATGCAGTGGTGGTCCAAAGCCAAAGGGAAGGAAAAAAGAGACATGATCATACAGGAGTTGAAGGAAGAAGAAGATGTCAAAAGAGTGCAGAAGGCAGTCCAGCAAGGTCAACAGGGGCAATGGACAACATGGGACAGTGCACTCCAAAGAAGTCTCAGCTGGAACGATATGTGGCACATGGCTCCTCTAAGGATAAGCTTCCTCCTCAGATCTGTATATGACCTGCTTCCCTCGAATGCAAACTTAGTGAAATGGGGGAAAGCAGACGACCCAGCATGTCCGCTCTGTCAGAAGAAACAAACAGTGGAACATGTCCTAAGCTCTTGCAAAGTAGCGCTAGCCCAAGGAAGGTATACATGGAGGCACAACCAAGTTCTGAAAGTGATCACAGATGTGGTTAGCGAAAAAACCATGACCCCAAACGCACCAATTGCTATGACAACGTTCTACAAAGCAGGAGGGAAACAGGTCTGGCCCGAAAGGGCTATGACAACCAGCACATTGCCAAAGGGTCTTCTGGATGGAGCAGTCGACTGGGAGTGTACAGCAGACCTCCCAGAGTGGAGAAATTACCCAGATGTCATCAGCAAGACAGGCATGAGACCAGACATCGCTCTCCACTCTGACTCCTCGAAACAAGTGATTCTGATAGAACTCACTGTGCCATACGAAAGCAGAATGGAAGAAGCACATATCTACAAGACCGAAAAATACGCCGGTCTTGCCAGCACCCTGAAGAAAGCAGGTCTGCGGGTCAAAATCTTCGCCATAGAGGTCGGGGCAAGAGGGTTTGTGGCCACCTCCGCTTATGATCTCATGAAACAACTCGCCATTTCTGGGAAGAAGAGGACTAGAGCCCTTAAAGCGATGGCAGAGGCAGCAGAAAGGAGCTCAAGCTGGATCTGGGCAAGGAGGAACCAAAAAAGTGAACTTTATAAGGATTAAATTCCCTACAGATGATGTGTGCCCCGTTAGGACATTGGTAAAACCGCGTACCGCAGTTCTGAAGCGCAGAATCGCCCAGGTTCGACTCCCGGCGTGGGAAAAAAAAAAAAAAAAAAAAAAAAGACAACAGCAGAAGGGCATCCAGGAGTCATGACCTGGATGTGGCCCGGCCCCCCGAGAGTGTAAGGAATTCAGGGCCGAAACACTTGTCTAAAGGGGGGTTACTTCTCTGAATGACCTTCTGTTGTCTAGCTCTCACCTAGAGTTTCTTTCTACCATTCGTTTCCAAATTGGGCGGAATTTAATTTGCGGTTTTCTTTCCAAAGAGGGATGGTCATTTGAAAGAGAGTGTCATTACAATGCCACCATAACCCTCGTCAATCCTCACCCAGCCCCATTTTGCCTTTTCACCGCGACAAAAATGGGTTTAATGAGACTGCACTCTGTAGCCCTTCTCTTTTATGTTTTAGTCTCACTTGTTTTTCTTTTTTGCATAATTATGTATAATATTTTTCTGTTAAGTTCAATGTGCTTATTAAGCGCTTGCTTTCCGGGATGCTGAGTCGTGTGAATGTTCATTACTGTCATTATCATCATCATCATCGTCGTCGTCGTCGTCGTCGTCGTCATCATCATCATCATCATCATCATCATCATCACCACCACTTCCACCACCACAAGTATTATGATTATTAGTATTGTTGTTGTTTTTGTTGTTGTTGTTCTTGTTATTGTGGAGGAAGAAGTGAAAAGAATAAGATTATAAATTTGTGTGTGTGTGTGTATGTGTGTGTGTGTGTGTGTGTGTGTGTGTGTGTGTGTGTGTGTGTGCGTATGTGTGTGTGTGTGTGTGTGTGTGTGTGTGTGTGTGTGTGTGTGTGTGTGTGTGTGTGTGTGTGTGTGTGTGTGTGTGTGTGTGTGTGTGTGTGTTGGTCTTCGATTTAATGTCCATTCACTAAAGTGATTTTAGAGAAAAAAAAAGGGGGGTGGGGGAGGGAGGGGGGAATACAGGAGGAGTAAAGAGGGTATTTGAAAATTGTCAAATTTGATCCAAGTGTGTGTGTGTGTGTGTGGTGTGTGTGTGTGTGTGTGTGTGTGTGTGTGTGTGTGTTGTGTGTGTGTGTGTGTGTGTTGTGTATGTGTGTGTGTGTGTGTGTGTGTGTGTGTGTGTTCGTTCGTTATTCGTTTATTTTCTTTTAACGTCTATTCACATATGTGTTTTAGATGGTGTGTGTGTGTATGTATTGTGTGTGTGTATGTATGTATGTATGTGTGGTGTGTGTGTGTGTGTGTGTGTATGTATGTATGTATGTATGTATGTGTGTGTGTGTGTGTGTGTGTGTGTGTGTGTGTGTGTGTGTGTGTGTGTGTGTGTTGGATATTAAGTGTCACAGCAATAGGCATGTTTCTTAAGTTGTTGACCTTGTGCAAACTGTTCATTTTCTCTTTGTCTTTGTTTTTTTTGTTTTGTTTTGTTTTGGTCTTGTCACTGAGGAAGGCGACTGGCCGAAATATTTTGTGTGTGTGTGTGTGGAGAGGAGAGAGAGAG
>CM060308.1:6771982-6774482 GCA_030674185.1 Monoplex corrugatus | reverse complement strand
ACCAACCAAAAACCAACCAACAACCAACCAACCAACAACCAACCAACCAACCAACCAACCAACCAACCAACCAACACCAACCAACCAACCAACAACAACCACAACCAACAACCAACCAACAACCAACCAACCAACCAACCAACCAAGCAAGCCAAGCAACCAACCAACCAACCAACCACCACCAACCAACCAACCAACCAACCAACCAACCAACCAACCAACCAACCAACCAAACCACAACAACCAAACAAACAAACAACACAAACAAACAAAACAAACACCTCAAGGTCTAACGATGTCTACATGCCCACTTTTCATCTCTTCACAGCATTGAGTTTTCAGCAACTCTGTAGGTGACTCACTGGTTTATCTTTTGTATGGCGGAAATGAAGACTTGGCTGCAGAAAATCTGGTTGAAATGGCTACGGCAGATGTGAACTCTTGGCTTTAGTAAAGTTCACCCGTCATTGTCTGCATGGCTGTGGCATCTTGAATGCAGGTGTGACCAGAAAACGGCAAAGTTTGTTTCCGGAAGGGCCTTTGCACATTGCTATCATCCGCACTTGAAACCAATTCCTGAGACTGTTGAAGCTGAGCTGATGAACAAAGTGGTTTGCAAAGGCCAGTGGCGCATAGCCAGAGGAAAGACTGTTTGCCCATAATGCATGAACATGTTGTTGCAGTCAAGTCAAGCGAAGACACGTGCTGGTGTGAAACACAGTGTGTGTATGCAGGTGATAGCGGAATGATAGGAAGTGAAGATAGGATGTTGGTAGTGGCCGAGAGGTTAAGATATTGTTTCACTTCCTGGCTTTGATTCTGGTCTGGGGTTCCAGTCTAATGCCGACTGATTAGTTCTTTTGGTAGAGCTGTGACTCGTGGACTCAAGATCTGATGAAAATAATTTATTTCGAGTTCAATCCCAGCCTGCAACATTAAAACATTGGCCGGTTTGCAGCCCATCACAATGTTTTCAGCATTCTTGTTGTGTCAGTTTAGTGTTTCATAGTCCCTCGTCCCCCCTCCCATTTCAAGACCTTGCCAGCATCTGTCAGAAGATGGCTGGTATATTTAGATAGAGAGCATATGGAATTGTCTGAGTGCTATGAATCATTCTTGAACAAACTCCAAACTCTAAACTTGTCAACTGAGCCACACAACCCGCTTTTAAGAAACAACAAAACAAAACAAAACAAAAAAAAACTTTAGCTGTCTAAAGGGTCGAACCTATAACTCCTGCGTTATCATCTCACGTATCGCGTATTGTAATTCTCTGCTCTTTGGCTTGCCTACTTCTTCTGTGGCATGCGTCCAGCGTATTCAGAATTCTGTGGCCCGTCTTGCCTTTCGTAAAAACAAGCAGGATCATATCACTCCCTTGCCCTCACTTTCTGGTTTTCTGTTTCTCAGAGAATTTCATACAAAATCAATACATTATGCTAGATGTGTATCAACAATACTGCACCTATTTATCTTTGTTACCACTTCCGGATGTACAGCTCTGCTCGACACTTCGTTCTGCTTCTGATACTACTTGCTTACAAATGTCTCTTATATGATATTCCACAGTCGGTCGCCACTCTTTTTTCTGTGTCTGGCCCATACAACTGGAAGGAGCTTCCCCTGTCTATTGGACAGTCACATGCTCTGTCTTCCTTCAAGTCTAACTTGAGTACAAACTTTTTTGTCCTGCAGTGATTTTTCCCCTCTATAATCTGTCTTCCTTCAAGTGTAACATGAAGACATAGCGTTTTGTCCGGCAGTGATTTCCCCCTCTATAGTCTGTCTTCCTTCAAGTGTAACATGAAGACATAGCTTTTTGTCCGGCAGTGATTTCCCCCTCTATAGTCTGTCTTCCTTCAAGTCTAACTTGAAGACATAGCTGTTTGTCCAGCAGTGATTTCCCCTCTATAGTCTGTCTTCCTTCAAGTCTAACTGAAGACATAGCTTTTGTCCTGCAGTGATTTCCCCCTCTATAGTCTGTCTTCCTTCAAGTCTAACTCGAAGACATAGCTTTCTGTCTGCAGTGATTTCCCCCTCTATAGTCTGTCTTCCTTCAAGTCTAACTCGAAGACATTGCGTTTTGACCAGCAGTGATTTCTCCCTGCATGTGCCGACCGTTTCGTCCTCCTCCCTTCGTGCCTTCTTCTCCCTGTCTGTGCGTGTTGTTTGACCCTTGAGGTTTTGTTAAACTGCCAGTGAATACTTTGGTGAATGATGAGAGAGTGCGTTTTGATTTGATTTGTATGTAAAGGTTTGGCGCCGTATAAATGTCATGATATTGTTGTTATTATTAAATGTTATCATTATTATTATTATTGTTATCATCATCATCATCATCATCATCACATCATCATCATCATCATCATCATCATCATCATCATCATCATAGACATCATCATATCGTCATCATCGTCGTCGTCGGCATCGTCGTCGTCGTCGTCGTCGTCGTCGTCGTCTTCGTCATCATCATCATCATCATCATCATCATCATCATCAT